>VYXC01000021.1:192544-313191 GCA_013397175.1 Platysteira castanea
GGGCGGGGACGAGCGCGGGCGGCGAACAAAAGGCGGCGGAGGGAGTGGGGGGAGGCGGGGGGCGGCCGTGCTGGCGGCAACAGCGACCCCTCCGCTCGCCCGGAGCCGCTCGATCCCACCCTGCCACCGCAGCCCGCAGCCCCGGCAATCCCGATGGATGGGGGCGTCCCAGATGGATGGGGGCATCCCCGGGGTGAGGGGTCCCCCCCGGGTGTCTTCAGCAATGCGTGTCCTTTGGGAAGCCATGACAGGGCAGGCCTCCCCAGGGGGTCCCTGGAGCATCCCTGGGGACAGGGGTCCCCTCGCGTGTCCCCTGCAGAGCAGGTCGCTGGGGTACCCCTGGGTTACTCCGGGGCATTCCAGTTCCTGGGACACCCCTGAGAGTAAGTGTCCCGCAGGACGGGTCTGGGGAAGGAGGTCCCCAGGGTGTCCTGAGCAGTGCGAGTCCCCTGGGTGTCCCCGTAAGCGCAGGTCCTCCGGGGCCGTCTCAGAGGCGAGGGTCCCCGCGGGACACTGAGGGTGACGGTCCCCTGAGGCAGCACTGTCAGTGCAGAGCATCCTCGGAGCTGGAAGTCCCCCATGTGCCCGGTGGGCGGGAGGTCCCTGGGGCCCCTCTTGGTGACGATCCCCTGAGACACCTCCGCTCCCCGCCACGCTGCCCAGGGCCAGCTCCAAGCTGCCTTCCAAACAGTGGGAGTGCGCACAGTGCCTCTCCAGGGGGAAGCCTGGAGCAGCGAGTGCCTGTTCAAGTCTGCTCCCACCCACCCGCCGCGTCTGTCGTACGTTACCGACCGGCCCCAAACCCACCGCGGAGCATCCAAAGGCTGAGTTTGAAAAATGCTCCTCGGCTGCATTTGTAAAATGCTCCTCTGTGCTTTCCCGAGCGGCAGCACGGCCGCCGTGGCCTCAGCACAGGAAGCGATGCTCTGCTGCATCACACAGACCCGGGCACCCCCTCGCTGCTCAGATTCCATTTTTAATGCTGGGCAGCACAGCCCCAAGGCAGCGGCTTCTTTTGCCCAGGGCAATCCGAGCCTGGCCTAGGGGCAGAGCCCACTGCACATCTCGGTCATATCCTGCCCAAAATAAACACACGTGGGGTTTATTAGAGGATTGCTCAACACCCCTCTCTGTTCAGCTCACAGCTCCCTGCCCTCCTCCCCAGGCACCCTCTGGACACGGGCTGGGATTGCACTCCTGCTCTGCCCCTGGCCAGCTGTGCATCCCACGCAGGAAAATCAGGATTGTACAACAAACCCAGGCTTTGTTGCAGGTATCACTCCCTGCGGCTCGTGGCCTGAGCAAGCGCTGTAAATCGATGTGTGCCTCTGGCCACGGCTTGCTGAGCCCCCCCGTGGCTCCGTGAATGCCGAGGTGGTGTCTCCAGCCTGTCAGCAGCTTATGAGCGTGACAAGGGAGGGTGTGGGTGGAATAAAGGACCCCAGGAAGACAAGAGGGGCTCTGTGTCCCAGCCCCACACTGCAGCGCAGCCACTGCACTGGGAAAGGGAAGTTCCTGGGCATCCTGCCCTTTCCAGGATGAATCACAGCCACAGGTGCCATTTTCCAGGCTCTGGCACGCTGCCTGACACCACACCTTGTAGGAAAGCGGGCTGAGCAGCCCCAGGTCCTGTGGCACACTGCAGGGAATGAGGAATGGACGGATGGACGGATGGATGGATGGATGGATGGATGGATGGATGGATGGACGGATGGATGGATGGATGGAGGGTGGCACGGCCCTGCCCTTTGTACGTGCTGCAGAGCAGCCCGTGCCCAGGGCTAACGGGAAGGCTGCTCTCCCCAAGGCTCGCAGCATCATTAGCAGCGCTGTGACTCAGTCCTGCTGCATGACTGCACATGCCCCTGAGCGGGACGGCAGGCCCCGACCGACCAGCGCGGCGCTCGTTAATGAAGATCATTAGTTTTGCTGCGGGCAGTGGCTAATTGCGTAACACCGGGCACACGGTGGGCTGCCCTCGAGGAGCCGCACAGCTGCAGGGGAGCGAGGGATGAGGGCAGCGTGTCCGCAGCCTGGTCCTTGGGAACAGTCCCCGGGATGCCGTAAGGAGGGACACGACACGTCCCCAACTCTGCCTGGGGCTGAGTATGGAGTGAAAAGTCTTTCCCAGAGATCAGCCTCCCTGAGGGAAGCCCGCCTCCCAGGATCTGTCAGCTCTCATCACTCACAGCCCTCTTGCTGGAGCTGGGGACTCATCCCTGCCCTCTCAGCCTGTCCCCACTCCTGTCCAGGTGGCCTTGGACTGTTGTACCTGTACTGGGTTTGCGTGGCCAGGTTCTGGTGGCTGGGGGAGGGCTGTGGGGGTGGCTTCTGTGAGAAGCTGCCAGAAGCTTTCCCCGCGTCCAGTGGAGCCAATCCCTGGTGGCTCCAAGCTGGATGAAAACCCTGGCTGTAAACTTGGCCATACAAACCCAGTAGAGCACTCGAAGGAGGACATGAATCCCATCACAGCGGGCGTGCATCCAGTGGTAGCTGTGCACCCCCACAGGCATAGTGGATCTCATCACCTCTGCACAGCTGGCAAGAGGCTTTGGAGGCAGGTGAGGGCTGAGCCAGCCCCGTTCTGGGACTGCTGCCCACGGGAACACGGCTCAAAGGCAGGAACAGGTTCGGAGTGGAAGTGGGAGGGATATTAACAGACCTCAGAACATCCCCTGAGGCTGGAGGCAATGCAGGCAGCCAGCGTTAGAGCTGAGCCAGGCCTGGCCCTGTGCTCCATCACCACCCTGGCACTGCCACGGAGATGTGCTGGAGGGGACAGAGACGTGGCCGGGGCCATGCCAACTGATCTCACTGATGGTCTGCTGCAGTGGTCGGTCCTGAACTAGTTCCCAGGAGAATTATTCAATAAATTTGAATTAAATGCGGGCAGGCGGCTTTCTGAAACCTCTGAAAGGAAAGCAATGAGCTTAACCAGCCCCCTGGGCCCTCGGGAGGTCTGGCTGGCAGCCAGGATCCGGTGCATCCCTGAGCAGCTCTGAGGGAAAGGTCTCCTCACCAGCATCGTGCCACTGGAGATGGGGCTGGGGCTGAGCAGCATCCTCCCAGCCACCCAGCCCCTCCTAGGGGTCAGCAGGGCCTGAAAAGGGGACACAGGAGAGGTGGCCAGAGGCAATATCCCCCTGCTGGGTCCTGGCACGGGGACACCAACCCTGCAGATTCCTGCTGTCACCTCCAGAGCCACCAGCCCAGGGGTGGCACTGGAGTTGGTGGCACCACTGGTGTGTGCAAGGGCAGGAGCACCCCAGGGGTTCAGGGGGACGTATCCAAAAACCCGTGTCCCCAGAGCAAAGGGCAGGGCCCACAGGAGAACCAGGAACCAGCAGCGGGTGCTCACACCTGAACACCCTCCTGGATCAGGCCCTGGGCTCTGCACACTCCCTGCTCCTTCTCTGGCTCTCAGTGGCAGTGCTGGCTTCTCTCCAGCCCTCTCATGAGGCTGTCAGGTGCATTTTAGGGTGCTAAAACCTTGTAGCAAAGAGCAGCAAGCCCTGGGGTGTAGCAGGAGGCAGAGCCTGAGCCCTGTCTCTGTGTGCAGACAGACCCAGTGAACCCGGCCCAAGCTGTGTCAAGCAAAGCCAAAACCCCCCTTCCTCAAAATGATGATCCTACAATTTCTTAGGGAAAAAAGACTCAGAAATGGTTGTCATGCTCAGCCAAAATGCAGCATCCCCCTTGTTCGAGCCCTGTTTGCCTCTGCTCTCCAGCACTCTGTGCAGGCACTCACACGCTGTTTGAATGACAAACACCCCAAGTGCATTATTTTTAAACACCTACGTGCATTGTTTACTGTCTGAGCCTGTTCCCCCCTCCCAGTGCTGCTCCCATCGAGGGGATTTTTGCTGCCAGGGAGGGTCCTGAATAGGGACACGCAGCCGAGGATCCCAAGGGAGGCTGTGGGAGCACAGGGGACTGTGTGTGGCCTGCCATGCCATGCTCACACCTGGGGGAATCACTTTGCTCTCCAGCTGTGGCACATCTGCTTGCAGAGCTGCTTATCGTGCTGCTGCGTTGAGCTTGGTCTGCAGCAACCATAGCAACGGGGAGGCCTTGGGTTTCCATCTCCCCCAGCAGAAACAATACTGGTTTCTCCCAAATTTGCTGTTGTCTGAGAGATGCCAGCAAAACCTCTGACCAGGCAGGAGAGAGGGGCTGATCCACGCCTGGGAAGGTGCCCAGGCTGAGGCTCTGCTGTCCCCTGTCAGGTGAGGACGCTGGTGCTGGGCTCAGCGAGCGGCTCCAGAGGCTCCAGCCAGTCCCACCTCCACAGAACCTGAGCTGCAGCCCAAACCCCAGCTCCCTCCATCCAGCATCAGCGGGGTGGGAAGCACTGCTTTTCTGCCCCTGCAGCTTGGATTCCACAGGAGGAAGGAGGAAGAAGCAGGCATCCCAGCATCTCTGGGCTCAGCAGCAGCCTGGGGGCAGGCAGCAGTGCCAGCACAGCGCTGTACAACAGAGCACGATGGCACTGCCCACTGAGATGGCTGCTGGTGTTTGGAGATAGGGGCCCTGGGTCTGGGAGCATGAGGATTTAGGGTGTCAGAGCAGCCCTCCCAGATGCTGAGGGTGCCCTGGGATGAGGGCAGCACCCAGTTTCCGTGGCATAGCACAGGCTTCTCACTGACCTGCAGCAAAGAATTAAAAAACTGCAGGTGCGGGGAAAGCAACAAACTCTGGGCTCTCCTTCCCTGGCCCTGAGCTGCACCCACTCCTGGGCCAGCCAGGATCAGGCCACTGCAGCACACACTGCTCTGTCACCAGCCTCTCCCTGAGCCAGTCCCACCTCCCAGCACTTTGGACTTTGCAGCTCAGCCTCTCCTGTCATCACAGGTTCCTCACCCAGCCCTCAGAACAAGCCCAAGAGCTTCCCAGGGCCCCCCAGCCTGCTCTGCCCTCCCCTCCAGATACAGTCCAGGGGGGCTCTGGGCTGTTTTGCTGTTGCTGAGTGCTCCTGGGACCTGCTTTGGGGAGGAAGTGGAGAGCTCTTGCTTTTGGGGTACAAGGTCACCATCCTGAGGTCCATCCTGCCCTCCCCTTGCCCAGCTCTGCTCTCCCACCCCCTGGGCAGTCTGGCTCTGCAGGGACAGCAGTGCAGGACCCCCAGCCTGGCTGTCCCCAGCGCCAGGGACACAGCAGTGCAGCAGGATGGGGATGCTCACGGGCAGAATCCTGCCCCAGAATCCAGCACAGCACTCAGCACATCCCACCCACGGGGACCAGGGAAGTGCCACTGCACTTCCAGGACCTTGGCAGGCAGCCTGGCTCTCCCAGGCTGGATTTGGTTACCGTGGTCCAGGAATGGCTGTGGGAATTTAGGGCATCAGAGTGGCCCTAGAGATGCTGAGGGCTCCCCCAGCTCAGCTTTCAGGGGCTGCTGTTTGGGACAGGGACAGTGGCCATGGGCCAGGTGGGTCCTCTCACCCATGACCCTTCTCCTGACCCAAAAGCCCAAAGCAAACCGAGGCCCTTAACAGCAAAGTTCTGCAAAAATCTCCAAATCGGCGCTTTCTGCCCCATTTCTGCTGGGCGGGAGCTGCGGGGCTGCATCGCCACCTGGTGGCCACAGGGAACAGCGCAGCCGCCTGTGCGCTGCTCCCGGGAACGGGGAAAAAAGTGGAAAAAAAAGGAAAAAAAGGTAAAACCGGTTTTCAACACTCTGCAGACACAGCAGCCTTGTAAAAGTAAGCTTATAAATCATTACCCATATAAATGTTATTATGTTTGCCTTTATACACCAAAGTGATACAAAGTTCCTTCAGACTTTATCCAGTGTTTAATTTGAATTTTGTATCCCTGGGCCGGATACCTTCAGTGCTTTCGTGCCTTTCCCTCGGAGCAGGGAGGGGCAGAGACCGCAGCTGTGCTCCAGCCCTGCCCGGGGCATTCCAGCCTGATTTGGGCACTACCAGCGAGGTTAGCAGGGCAAAAAGCCTTCCCTCGGCTCCCATCCCCCTGGTGGGCTTGTGCAAGGAAAACTGATGCTGCAAAGATTGGCCTCATAGTTAAAGGTTACAAATTATTCATTTTTTCACCCCTGGATACTCAATAGACTATTTTAACAACACTACAAATGTAAAACCCAGTCAGAGCTGGGAGCACGGGTGTCCATCTCCCCTACAGCCACCAGAGACACCTGAGGATGTTCAACCAGGGGTCCGAGCTGGGGAGGGAGGAAGTGAGGACAGCAATTCAACCAAAAGCTTGAGAATACATAAAGAAAAACCAAAATTAATTCTTTCCTTTTGTTAACCTGGCCACTGAGAAATTACAACTTCCTACTATGTGAAAATTTTCTGAGTTGAATGCTTTAGTTGATGTAAAGACCACAAACTGGCTTTTAAGAAGTCTCCAATATGCATAGCAAGTTTTAAAATAGTATATCTGTCAGAAATGAAGGAAATGAACCATCAAAGCCTGAAGTTTTAGCAATATTCTGAAGCCACAGCGGTGTTCTGCAGCTATAGCAGAAGCTCTGACCCCAGTGCCAGCCCAGCTGCATTTGCACTCACCCTTCAGAAAAGAGTTTGTAGTGAGAAACCCAGGGCAGGACTTGAATAATGATAAGGAAGAGAGCTCCTGAAACCATCAGGGCTGTTCCGAGGAAAGGTCTCCTAAGAAAAGCGAAAACCTGCACTTTGTAGCTTTAAAAATAAACTGTCAACATTTAGTACCTGGATAGAGACAACAAGTGATTGCCAAGGAGAAAAAATCACTTATGTTTAATCTTTGCTGTGATTCCCAAGGTAACTCTGTCAGCTGCCCGGACCATTGTGGGGGCTCAGCTCACCCGGGCAGGGTCTCTGCAGGTCGCCCTGGGAGCACTGACAAGCCTGAACTCCCAAACAGCCTCACCTGGGACCCCCCTCCCACCCTCCACATGCAGAGCTCCCATTTCAGTGCAAACCCCGGCTCCTCCTCTCAGTTCCTGCCTGTGGCACTTTCTGGGCTGGTTTCTCTCTTGTTCAAAGTTGGTGCTGTGAGGGAATTCCTCTGCAGTCTTTATCCACCCGTGCTGTTTTCCTAGAAGACAGTGGGTGTTGCAGTGGCTTTGCAGTTTGCTAACTGCTCCGTGAGCAGCCACCTTTGCACACAAAGGAATTGTTTGCAGCTGCCGAGTGTTTCCAGCCCTAGCAGAGCTGTGTGCCAGCGTTATTCCTGCAGAAAGCCGTCGGGAAGAGCTGCGTTTCAAGGAGCATTTTCCCTACTAGGAGATGCAGCCCTCGATGGGAAAATTCCTGTGGCTGCTGCTCCCCTGTTTGGTGTCCCCCGTGGCTGTGATGCCCGTCCTTGGGCAGCTCATCCTGGCTGCTTTGCTTGGTGTTAGTTGGGGTGACCAGAGCTTGCTCAGCCTGGCCTTCCTCTGGGGAAAATTGGGGTACAAATTCTCAGGGCTCGGAGAAGCTGTGAGTGGTTCTCACATCCCTCGGGGTGAAGCTCTTGGTGCTGATCGGGCTCAGAGAAGAAACCTGTGGGAAGGGAAAGGGGCTGGGACTGCAGGCTGGGCCAGCAACTCCCTGCAAGGAAGAAGAGGAGTGAGGGTGTCCATATGCAAGGGAGAAGGCTGGCTGGATGTGCAAAGCCAGCCAAAACCTTTAAATGACTTGTAAATTTAAATACGGCAAGGAGGTCTCTTTGATCAAGTGAAGGAGCCTTTCACTGCTCCATTCCCTGTGCCCTGGATCTACCATGTCCTCTTCATCTCTCAAATCTGTTTCATGTGTTGTTTAAAGACTCTTTCTAATTAGCAGAGCGGAGCTCAAACAGCAAAATCCAGAGGAGAGTCAGTGCAGAGACCTCAGAGTTCAAGGGGATTTAGTCCAGCCAAAAATGAACGGCACACTTAGGAAATTCGCCTGAATTCAGTTTTAAACAGTCTGTGCCCCAAAATACTTGCATTTGGAGCATGAGGAAGGCTCTGTCTTTGGCAATTTGAGTTGTGACACTTCTCCTTCACCTCTCTAGTAGCTGGGTCCTGCATCCCTGCAGGAGCAGTGCTGGAAATGTGGCTGCACCTCTCTGGCCTGTGCTCTCAGCTGCCCTCTCCCAAGCTCAGCAGCTTTGTGTCAGGTCACTATTAACTGAGAGAGTTGGGATTTCTCAGGATGAGTGCCTCTTCAGCAATAAAACTTACACAGACTTCGCTTTTTCTTGAGAGCTTGAACAAAATGGGATTTTTAAAAGTTTTAGTCACTGTAGGGCCTTCAGAGTGTGTTGTATCAGTAAAGCCAAGGCAGCATTTAAACAGTGGGACAGATCCACGTTGAATAAGAAACAGGTAGTTAATACAAGAGAGATTCTCAGTTTATTTACAGCCTAACCCCTGGGTTGCCTGTCTCGGCTCTGGTTTTCCATCCTGAGCCCCTGGCACCTGTCTGTGCAGTGTGGGAAGGTCACGCTGGTGCTGCTGGCAGGGCACAGCCCGAGGTGAGGTGCCTGCGGTGCTGTCTGCCCTGAAGGTGGCAAATGAAGCCCCTGTAATGAGCTGGCTGGGGCACAAGGGCACAGCCACCACCCCCGGATGGGCTCGGGATGGCTTGGCTCTGAGCAGCTGCCCTAATTACTGCTCATTAATGGAAAACCCATTTCAGTTTAATTGCTGAGGGTTTGTGCTTCTGATATAGAGGGTCTGGTCTCTGATCTGCTCTGAGCAGGTCCTGCAGTCCAGGGAGGAACTTCAGTCTCCCATCTGGTCACAGCAGACTTTGAAATGTGATTGAAGCTTTTCCATGTTGGCCTTGAATTCCCAGTGATCCAGATGCCAACAGAAATCCTTTCCATCTTTGCCTCTTAGCCACTTTTCCCAAAAAACAAAGCCTAAGCCAGGCTTGATTACAGTGAGTTTAAGGGATGGAAGCACTGGCGAGCTGATGGGCTGATGGTGTGGCAAATGAGTTAATAAATGTTGGGCAAAGCCCATGGGAGTGGACCCTTGGAATGCTTTGGGTTTCAGCTTGCAGCAGGTCAGCCTTTCCTGGGTGGACACAGCACAAAATGCTCATGGCTGGGACAAAAATCTGCACAAAACAGGCTGCAGGGCACGAACCCAGCGAACCTCACTGCATGGGCTGGCTCCTTCAGGGCACGGAGAAAGCAGTGGGCTGAACCCGGGTTCTGCCCTGCTGAGCCCCTCGGGGCTGGACTCACCCTGCTCCCGACTCCTGCAGAGCAAAGAGCACCCGGTGCAGAAGGGGAGGATGGAGAAACCTCTGCAGAATTCTCTGTCTGCCGGCTCCCTCCTCAGCCAGGCCTGACCGGACAGACAGAGGTGTGGGCTCCGTGTGCACAGGGCTTTCCAAACCATCCCAACCTGCTCACTCTCTCTGCTTGGAAAGATAAATCATCCCCGACGTCGGCTCAGCAGGACACCTGGAGGCTTAGTGGCTGCCCGACACACCACATTTCCAGTGTGCTGGGGTAAATGGAGCTCATTAATAACCCTCCAGGGCTGGGATCTGGAGGAATTAGAAGCTCCAAGCTGGGGGCTGAACTTCACTTTTGGGTGCGGGGGTGGGAGGCGCAGCCAAACATCTGGGGCTCCTGCCTTTGTGTGAGGGGTGCTGCTCCCAAAGGGGGTTCCCAGAGCCATGAGATGTGGAGGGAAGAGGCATTAGCTGCTAATTTGATGTGCTTTCTGTCAAATGTTTGCAGCACAGAACAGCTGTTTGCTACTCCCACTGCTCTCTCACTGCAGCGTTGGCTAAGAAGGGTGAGAGTTTCTAAAAAGAGTGATAATTTTATTAAAGATGCAGCAGAAGAGGTTTTTATGGGGTATCTGTGGGGAGGCCCATCAGGGAAAGCAGGGCTATTGGAATAGGCTCTGGTGATGCTTTTCTAGCAGGTGAAGGTACTGGCTGGGTGTCTCCAGGGCCCCTGGTGGGACTTAGCTGCTGACCTGCAGCACCTGGGGTTGGGAACACTGTTCCTCCTTTGGTTTTCCCAGTATCCTGCATATCCTCAGCTGCAGGCAGGCTGCTGAGACAGAAATCAGGTTTTTTCCATGTAGAAAGTAAGTAAAATTTAATTCAAAAATGGTTTTATCATGGTGATTCCACCTTCTAACGTGCTCTCCAGGACACCTCAGGGGGAAGAACAGGTTCCAGGCCTAAGCCTGGCACATTCTCTGGGCAGGAACCTCGCCTGCATCCAGAGTCTGGACCTCCTCTTCCTCAACACCCAGCAGTGCTGTCATGGGAAATCTTGTACATATTAGAAAAGTCATCCTAGCTGTAGCTGGTCCACTTCAGTCATGGTCTCCAAAAGGTGGAACCACAAATACAAACCTGTTTTCGAGATGATGAAAACTTTCCCTGCTTGAAGCTTCTCTTGCACATCCTTCAGGCACATGGTTTTGGGCCCACTGAAAGATCTCCCAGACTGGCCAAAGAGAGATTTTATGAAACTTTTTACTGGCTTTGGGGGTTCTTTTTGGGGATATTTGGGGTTGCAGCTGAGTTGGTGGAGGCTTTGCCAGCTCTTGGACACCAGTACAGGAGAGGGGCTTGCATGGGCTCTTCTCTCACTGATCCTGAGATCAGAGAGTTCTGAGAGCAGAGCAGGGAGCACTGGAAGGTCTTCTGTGAAGGATGGAATTGCAACAGAGCACTTCACAGATGGCCTAAATCATTCAAATAATTCGATAAGTCAAGAATAATTCATATAATTCAACAGCTCAATAATTCAGTTTGGAAAAGCCTTTTAAGATTAAGTCCCACCATTCACCCAGCACTGCCAAAGCCACACTAAACCATGTCCCTAAGCACCATATCTACATGGTTTTTTTAACATTTCCAGGACTGAGGATTCCATCACTTCCCCAAGCAGCTGTTCTAATGCCTGGCAACCCTTTCAGTGAAGAATTTTTTTGTGATATCCAGCTGGTTCAACTTGAAGTCGTTTCCTCTTCTCCTGTCATTTGTTAGCTGGGAGAAAAGACCTGGATTTCTTTGGAGAGTCCCAGGTGCATTTCTGCACCCCTGCTCCTGGAAAGACAAACTCGGGGTGAGGCTGTGCCGTGTTGGTGCTTCCCTGTCCCTCCTTGATGCTTTGGAGGAAGCACTGCAAGCCCTGCAAAGATGCAGCGTTTCTCCAGCTTTGCAGAGATTTGGAGCTGTGGGAAGAGCAGTGGGATCCTTGGAAGTGGATTTATTCCAAGCTGGTGGTTTTGCTGGTGGGTTTTTCCAAGCTGCAGCCTCCCACGAGATGGTGCTGTGGGATAGGGGATGCTGTCACTGAGACACGGCTGTGGGGCCCTCGCTGCTGCTCCTGGGTATAACAGAAAATTAATTTGTGGCTTTGTCAGACACTGAGGACTTTCTCTGCAGAGTCTCTTCAGGGATAAAAATAGGGAGTGAGTAGCATCAGCTGCAGCTGGGAGAGTCCCTTGTGCAGGAAAACCCAATCAGAGGGAAAGTAGTCACCAAATCCCACGGAACAATTCACAAACGGCACCTTGCACTGAGCCCCTTTTCACTCAGAAATTAATGCTGCCAATGTTTTGCTCAATCGCAGAATCACAGAGGGATTTGGGTTGGGAAGGGACCTTTCAGATCATCCAGTGCCCCCCCTGCCATGGGCAGGGACCCCTCCCACTGTCCCAGGCTGCTCCAAGCCCCATCCAACCTGGCCTTGGGCACTTCCAGGGATCCAGGGACAGCCACAGCTGCTCTGGGCACCCCGTGCCAGGGCCTGCCCACCCTCACAGGGAACAATTCCTGCCCAATACCTCTGTCAGTTTAAAGCCATTCCTCCTGTCACTGCAGGTGAAAAGGAAGCACATCTATAATGTGTGAGGCAAGCCAACGACATACTATTAATAGTTTAATAAAATAGATTGTTACAGAAAAATAATTCAGTTAAGGTATTTATATATGCACTTGGTTTTTACCCCTCTTTTGGGGGGGTTTTATTCTCCTCCCTGCCTTGTTCCCCTGGCTCTTGGGGTTGGTAGTTTCACTCTGGGAGAAGTGAGGGATGTTACAGCAGTTTGTCAGTGCCTGAATCCTTTGCTAAGGCTGTGATGCTCTCAGTGGTGATTTTGGTTTTCTTGCCCTGGGTCAGTTCTTTGTTTGCTGACACACCTTTACCCCTTTGCTCTTTCTTTGTTGACCAAGGGAGCCTCCAGAGCACTGCTGCTTCCTTCATGGTCTGCGGCTGAGTGATGCCTAAATTTATCCCATGCAGTGGCCTTTTCATCTGTTAGCTGCTGATTGTGCCTTCTCTGCCCCTCCTAAACCCAACCCTGCCCAGCTCCAGGTCTGCATTTCTTTATCTGACCATCACTGGGCTGTTCACAGGCCCCAGTGCCAGCCCGTGCCCTGTCCCCTGTCCCCCACTCCCCTCCCTGCTGCAGCCATGGCTCCGTCCCAGTCCTGGGCTTTTCCTGACCTAGCACCAAGCTTTTGACCTGCTGCTGATGGCAGTGCTGGGTTCCAGGGTCTGTGGTTACCCTGTGGCATTTCTGTCCCACAGCCCTTTCCGTGCCTTTCTCCTCCACTCATTCTGTGCATCCAACAGATTTTTTGGGGTTTTTCGGTGCTAAGCTCCTGATCTGAGAGTCTTGTTAGGGAAACTGATTTTTTTTTTTACCATGCCCTGTCCAGTGATGTTCCTCATTAATAAGGATACCTTTGATCAGTGCCATGGGAAATGTGGACAGTTCTTAGAAGATTTGGTATTTTACAGAGGAACTGCAAGAAAGTGAATGAACGGACAAATATTTGCCACAGGGATCCTGCTTTCTTTTCAAGCAAACGTTTGAGTTATTCCAATTAAAAAAAAAATAGTGTGGCAAATATTAAAAGATCCAGGAATTGCATGTTAACCTGTGGTTTTATTTTTTAACTGCAGAGCCTCTCCATCTAGAAATAAAAGTATTACCAGGGTTTGATCTGGAGTCTTCTGAAGTCAAAGGAAGATTTCTCCTCCGAGTGCTTCAGTAACAGTAAATACTGGACTGAGAGAGGCTGAATAATTTAGGCAGCCATTCCCAGTGCTGTGTGTTTGCTGCCCAAACACGCTGCCAGCCAAAGGTGCCCTGAGATGTCCATGAATACAGAGATCCCCTCCACTTCCAGTGCCCTGGCTGCTTCCAGCAGCAGCTGAGCCCCTGCCAGTGTGCCTGGCTCCTTCAGCCCTTCCTTTGTGGCAGCTCCTGGGTCGTGCCCATGTTCCCACCGTGGGGATGCTGTGGAATTTGTCCGTCCTGGGTGCAGATTGATGATGGGCAGAGCTCTGTGCTCTCACCCAGTGACGTTTGTACCCCAGGGGAGCTGTGGGTGACTGCCAGAGGCAATGGGGTTGCACTGGTGCAATTAATTCATTTAGCTGAATTTGCCTTTTTCTGTTTGTTTTTATTCTGAGGAGTAGGCTGGCCGGCTAACAAGTAAAACACAAATTGCAACCTACTCCTATAACATGCCAGAAGTGAAATAATCTTGGTTTGGGGTTTTTTTCTTGCTCCTGTTGATTGGCAGGGCCCTTCATTACTGTCCAAACTGTTATTTTAAGCTGTGCTTCTACAGCAGTAAAAATGATGATCAGTTGTATTTTTCACCAGCAAATGTGATTAATTTATCTCACCCAGTCACTCAGGGGTGACCTTCCCCCAGTGTTCCCTTGATGAGCTGTTTTGGGATATGCTGCACCTCTGCTCTAAGGCTGCAGTGAGTTGTTACCTGCTGCAAAGGTGGTCACAGTGGATGAGATTCGAACAACCTGGGACAGTGGAAGGTGTCCCTGTCCATGGCAGGGGGTGGAATGAGGTGAACTTTACCTCCCTTCCAGCCCGAACCGTTCTGTGGTTCCAAGGAGTGCTCAGCTCCTGATTTTGTGCAGATGAATTCTATCTCTGCCTGCTCACTCCACTTCTGTTTCCTCTGTCCATACCAAAATCCCAGCCTGTCTCTTCAGTGTCCTCTGGAGTTACAACCATCAGCCCAGTCTCCACATGGCACAGCCCTCAGCCTCTTCCCCATGCCCTTCCCTCCTTGATCTGCAGCCAATATTGTGATTATCATTCAGGTCAGCTGCCTGTTGCTTCCCTAGACTCAGATTTCCCCCTGGGTCCTGATGCTGAAGCTACTGCTGAATTTTGCAGACTTTCTGCCTCACTTTTCTACAGTTCAGCCCTTCTGATGCAGCTGTGCAGTGTGCTGTGTGTGCCTGTCTGGGAATCCTGTGTTTCCTCTGGGGCTGCCAGGGACGCACAGTGCAGGGGGAAGTGTTAAAAACTTCCACAGCCACAGTGGGCCTGGGGCTTCTCCAGCTTACTGCAGGTTTGTGGGTACCTCAATCCAACTCTAATTATTTCTCCTAATGGACTTCCCAAAAAATGCAAACCTGGAAAATGTCATGAATCCTGTTTTCTTCTCCACACCAAGACTTTTTTTCACTGAGATGGAAAAGAACACTATGACTTGGTGTTCAGGTAAACCCAGACACATCAGAAAATTGGGAATGTGGCTTCACCTCTGCTGCTGCCCTGTTCTTCCCTCAGCAAATGCAGTCCTGTCCCACCCTACTTGGTTAAAACTGAGAATCTTGTTTTAGCAAATTTGCCAGGACCACTCCCCTCTGCCTGCACCTCTGCTGCTCCCCTTGCCTGTCACAGCACCAAAGCTGTTCTCTTAACTCCTCCAGTGTCTCCAAGTGCATTCCTTCCCTGATGCTGATCTCTGCACAAGCATCTTTGCAGCCTCTCCTCAGCAGTCTCCCACAGCTGGACAAACCCTGCCTGTAAAGAATTCCTAGATTCCTCCCCACAGGCCTTTTCTTCAAATCTAGCCACCAAGTAGAGCACCCAAATGGGCTTTTTGTCCGTGGGGCTGCTCAGTGTAGTCTTCTTGGTTCCTTATTGCTTCTTTCCTCTCACTGAAGGCAGCAGGAGATCACAGGGGAGTGACAATAGAATTCCAGAATGGTTTGTGTTGGAAAGGATTTTAAAGATCACCTTGTTCCAACCCCTCTGCCAGGGGCAGGGACACCTTCCAGCTAGATCAAGCCCTGTCCAGCCTGGCCTGGAACTCTTCTAGGGATGGGCAGCCACAACTTCTCTGGGCAACTCTGTGCCAGTGCATCCCAGTTAGCAACTTCTTCCTGATATCCCATCTAACCCCCACTCTGTCAGTGTGAAGCCATTCCCCCTCGTCCTGTCACTCCAAGCCCCTCTAAACGGTGTCTCTCTTTTTTTTTTGTAGGACTTCTTCAGACACTGGAAGGCTGTAATTAGATCACCCCAAAACCTTCTCCTCTCCAGGCTGAGCAACCCCAGCTCTCCCAGCCTTCCCTCCCAGCAGAGCTGCTCCATCCCTCTGGATCACCCTGGTGCCTCCTCTGGGCTCCCCCAGCAGCCCCAGCCCCTCCTGTGCTGGAAGGAGGCCACACCAGCTCCCTGCCCTGTGCTTCTCGCTGCTCCCAGACCGTGACCTGGACACCTGGACTCCCGGTTCCCTCTGCCATCCCACCGTCTTGGCATGTGATTCCTCCATCACCCGAGGCAGAGCCTCCTTTGTGCCGAGAACAGCCGAGCCCCAGGCCCGTCCTTCCCGGCATTTGCGCAAACGATTGCTAATTGCAAACGATTGCTAATTGCTGGGAAGGAACGTCTGCCCCGCTGTCCTGCGGGCACCAGTCTCTGGGACCAGTATGCAGAGGGAAACTGGCGCCCTGGACAGGGCTGCTGGTGGCCCAGATCTCTCTGATGGGCTTTGTCCCGGCAGCTCCCAGGCCTCGTTTGTTAGTGCTAAGTCACGGCGCGGAGCGGAACAGTCCAGACTTAGGGAAACTGGGTCAAATTACTAAGGAGGAGCACAAAGGCCTAGTGTGTGAGCCCGGGAGGGCAGAACAAACAGGCCAGGGCACAAAATGGTGAGGGAGCTGGGAAGGACTGAGAGGAACAGGCTCTGCACAAGGGTGCTGGGCACAAGAGGCAGCTGGGTTGGTCCTCGGAGAGGGGAGAAGGTTGTGGAGGAGCAAGGCCCAGCTCATTCGTGTCTTTGTTGAATTGCTTCAGATTCAACTCAGATGTGCAGCTGCCACCAGGCAGAAAAAAACAGGAAAAAAGGAACTGGAATGTGTGGGTTGTTGATCTCAACTCATGTAGGTGCTGTGGGAAGTCACAGCAGGGTGATTTGCTCCACCATGGAGCTGGTCACCACTGCTTCTGAGACATTACAAAGTGTGGGTAATGTCTCCTGGCAAAGATTAAAAAAAATAATAATTCCCTTTCAAATGAGGTTAAGGAAGCTCCATAGACAGACCAGCAGTTTAACTTCATCTGCCAGATAAATATTCGAGCAAATAATGAAAATGCTAGCACATAGCGAGGAGGTCAGCAGCATCCCATGGGCTTTGTCTGTAACAAGTGGCTTCCAAAACATTTTGAGTTTTCTCCTGTGACAGTATAATTCAGTTTTATGGGCAAAAGAAAAGCAATGGTTATTGTATAAGTTGATATTAATAAAGCTTTTGTTTTTCTCCAATTATGTTTTGATAATCAAGGTAGAGAAACCTCATTAGAAGAAAGTTTTCATTTGGTGGTTGCGAAACTGCTTGGGAAGCCATGCTGGAAAGTTGTTTCTTATCAAAAGAGAAGACTTTGCAGAGTGGGGTTCTGCAAGGGGTTTGCTGTCAATCAGTGTTTTCATTAATGATCTTGAGGGTAAGATAGAGATTGTTTGTATTAAATTTGTAAATGGGGTCAAGCAGAAAGTCTCAGCTGCAAATATGTCAGAGAAGAATTAGGATATAAAACTGAAATGCTCTCTTTCCTCGCTGTTGATGGGAGGAGAACTCAGGAGTTTAGGTTCAGCTATTCGGAGCACTGAGTGAGCCTTCCCCACAGGAGGGACAATCAAGGCCTGGCATCGCTGGCCTCAGGGCACTTCAGCTCGAGCACGATGTCAGAAAAGGGAACTGAGCTATGGTTTGTGTAAAGATGATCCCGTCCCAGTGCAGAGGGCTGGCCTTCGAGGTCTCTTCCCACCTCGTTTCTGGCCTGTAAGGTGGGAGAGGGTTCCTGGGATGCTGTCTGGGATCAACCCCACCATCAGCAATCAGCCCTGGGTGTGGGTGCTGGAGGGCAAGAACGTGCCTGTTCCCCTGCCACTGACTTCCAGGTCTTCTCTTCTCTTTACAGAGCATCTTCTGCCTTGAGGACCACCAGGGTATTTAAAATTGCTTTTGCTGTTCCTCCAAATTTCTTTGGTTGTGGGGGTGAATGTGGGAATTCATAATGTGTTTTATCAACTACACAAGTTAATAATGTGGATCTTGTGTAATTTGGAACACTACCAAAGGATGAATCAATGATGCACAGTTCTAAGTTCACTAAATTCCCAGAAGTAAAACTTGTTCAAAATGTATCTGTATCTGGAATAGCGTTGTCTTATCCTTTACACTTGTGTTTCTATTTCTGCACTGATACAGCTCATATAACATTTCATTTCCAGTTTTGAACTTGAAATGAAGCAAGATGAAAAACCGATTTTTGGTAAACAGGGATTTTTATTTTGGATTCTACAGAGAGAGCAAAATTGGCTGCGCGTGGAAGCGCTTGCTGCTTTGAAGTGGTTAATTTGCCTTTATCTTCAAGACACGACATCAGATTGGATCCGAGTGTGTTCTGAAGTAGAGATGGATCAAGACCTGACACCCCCTAATTCTGGGTTCATTTTCATCTGAATTAAACTGCAGTAGGAAGCACTCCTTCCTAGAGCCAGGCAAAACCCTCGAGGCTTCCCCCAAAACCTCGGCCTAAGTGGATTTTTTGAAACTGGACCTGACCTGGATCCTAATTTAGCACTATTTTTTTGTGCTTAAAGGGAATGTATAGGCAAGGAACATATTGTGCTCTGTTGTAATAAGATCTGAGTTTCATCAATATTCAGTACTAGCACATGCTGGGTGGTGTTAGGGACTGAGCAGATATTGCGAGCACCAGCTGCTGCTTTTATGCCAGTTTTTCATGCTGAACAGTAGGAGACTAAACTCTAGCATGGTGCAGAACCGAGAGCTATCACGAGCTGGGAGCAGCGCAGGGAAATTCATGCAAATCCCCCCGTGCTCGTTAGCGGTGTCTGTGGTGGTGCTGGAGGAGCAGCTCGGGGTCGGGGGCTGTGAGGGGCACAGCTCTCTCCCTGTGCTCTCACAGTGGCTCTGCCACCTCGGGCATGTCTCCAAGGCATAATTATTTTGAGATATTGAGGTCCACAGAAGCCTTTACTTTAAGGCTGACTAATGCAGTACAATGTCTTTCAAAGCTCTGGCCCTCGGGCTCCTTGGCAGAGTCATCTGCCTGAAAGCATCTGGCCATGTCCCATTCCCTCACCTTGTGGGAGGGTCCTTAGCTCCCTGAGCCCTTGGCTGGTGACACAGGGCTCCCCAGGGCCTTGTCCCAGTCTGTACCAGCCCTCGGGGTGGGTGCCAGCAACCTGCCCAACCTGCCTTCCCCACCTCCACATGCAGCCATTTGTTTGTCTGAATTCTCAACCCTCTGCTTTGCAAAATGACCTTGTAGGTGGTTTTGTCCTGTTTTTCAGGTACTTTGAGAAGAGATCTTGCAGTCTCCTTGCCTTAGATGACTCCAAAAAGCCCAACAAAGTCTTCAAGGATGACAAGTGCTGAAGGTGGAGGCTGTGCTTTATTCCAGAGTGAAGCCCAGCCAAAGACGTTGTGGTTGTCACACCGGCTGCCCTGGGGCCACCACCAGGAGATGCAGGTCCAATGACACCAGGAGATTCCATAATTGTGTTGATGATTTCTTGACTGACACTGGAGAAGCCATCCAGCCCCCCCAGACCTCAGCAGATTTTTGTGTGAAACAAAATTTCTCATTTTCCACTCCCTGTCTGCCTTGTGCTGTCAAATTGAAACACCCCATAGTGGGATGTTCTTTTCTTCTTTCAGTGATTGATCTGTGGGGAAACTCAAATCTTGGTGGCAGTCAGTGCAATTTTAGAGCTCCTGGGGTTAAAGTGCTGGGACTAATATCAGAAGAACAGATTTTTGGTCCTCTAAAATCTAAGCACAGCTGTTCATCCTCTTTCAAATTTGTATTTATAAAGGGTATACTATAACCTTAGGAAATGCTCTTTTGACTAGGAATAGAAGTTGCTTGACACTGGAACCTGCTTTGATTATAAGTCTGTAGTGTGTGGTCAGAAATCTCAATCTTTAATGATTAAGACATTTCCCCCCCCCAGTCCTGTTACTGTTAGTGGCAGCTTCTTGCCATGATATAGAATTTCAATTTATGTACATATTTTTTTGAGAGCAGGTCTCCACGTTGAATGCCTTTAGGCTAACTGAATTCAGTCATCAAATTACAATTAAATCACAGCTCAGAAATGTCTGCAATCAGGACTCTTTAAGGGTTATTATTGCTATTTTTGCAATTCACGATGTAAGAGTGACTTCTAGTATAATGTTAAGTTTTACTGTTGATTTTCCCCTACTGAAAGACAGGAAACACGGTTGGATTTTATTTCTGATTTGCAGGAGCGAGGGAGGTGGCATCAAACAGCAATTTCCATCCTGTCTGCTCCAGTGACAAGATGGTGAATCTGCAGGAATGGGAACACACTGGGTTATGTGCCATTTGCCAGGGGAGGAAGCAATTTCCCGTGGAGACTAAAGGCCTCCGCTCCCCCAGCAAGGTCAGCAGAAGCATTCTCTGCCTTTGGCTACATCATAATTGCATTAATAAAGGCAGCAGCTCCCGTGGGGCAAAGGCTGCAATTAGAAGCAGCATCAGAGGTTTCATCCGTGCCTCTGCAGCGTTCCCCTGCAAGCAGAGAGGTTCTGTTGGAATTTATTGATGCTATTCCTTTGGATTCCTCATGCTTTTGGATGAGCAGCTCCCGCCGTGCTTTCACCACCCAGCAAATCTCTCCACAGCTGGAAATGGGCTCTGGGGGTGCTTCAGTGGAAACCAGGTCTGCTCCCTGCAGTCCTCAGCTGGGGGAGGTGGTGGGAGCTCCCCCCAGGCCGGCACTGAAAATCAAATGATTTGGGGAATCATCTGGTTCTTACTGGGAAGGGGATGGTCATGAGCAGCGTGTTGTGGTTGTCTGACTGGGTGGGGTGTCCTGGTGTAACTTCTGCCTGCTCTGCCTGCCTTGGATGCTCTTCCAAGTTGAAGGTTGGTCAGGAATGACAATTCATGCCCAGACTACCCTGCAGGGGTCACAGAATCCCAGAGTGGCTTGGATTGGAAGGAATCTGAAAAATCATCTCAATCCAACCCCCTGCCGTGGGCAGGGACACCTTCCACTGTCCCAGGTTGTTCCAAGCCTTGTCCAACCCGGCCTTGGACACTTCCAGGGATCCAGGGGCAGCCACAGCTTCTCTGGGCAATCCTTCACTCACAGGGAAGAATTTCTTCCCTCTATCTGATCTAAACCTACTCTTTGTCANCCTTGGGCACTTCCAGGGATCCAGGGGCAGCCACAGCTTCTCTGGGCAATCCTTCACTCACAGGGAAGAATTTCTTCCCTCTATCTGATCTAAACCTACTCTTTGTCAGTTTAAAGCCATTTCCTTTTCTCCTGTCACTCCATGCCCTTGTCCAGAGTCCCTCCCCAGCTTCCTCAGAACCCTTTAGGCCTTGGAAGATGCTCTAAGGTCTCCCCAGCGCCTTCTTTTCTCACATCTGTGCCTTCACAGTGCCCACTTAGGTGACAATTCCTTAGCAAGCCTCGGCTGGATTGACATCTTCATTTTATTGCAAAAATAAATGATAGAATACAATGTTGGAAGACCCACAGTCCATTACAGTGCCCGAGGTTTTGGAAGTTTTTGGGCCTGTTTAAGCGTCACACGCACACGGACACAGAGGGAGGCACAAACCCACGCGAGGCTCGCGCTGGGGCTGTTGGTGACCTGTCATCCACCTCCAGGAGAGCTCTTCAGGGGAGCTGCTGCCTGGCAGAGTGAGGCAGAGCTGCCACTGAGCTTTTCTTTCTGAAAACTCCCAGCTCTGTTCTACTGCCTGCTCAGGAGCTTATTAATTTTCTCCAAAAACTGAAGATACCGCGGAGGTCTTAAATAGCTTCTTGGCCGTTGCACTTTGTGGAGTTGTTGCTCTTCAGCATTTCAGCTTGACTGAAACTCCTTTTCAAGAAAAGGGAAGGAGTAAAGTAGTGTGGCAGTTTACTCACTGCTTCCATGTGGGAAGTGTGGGTAGAGTGGAGCAACGTGCAGGAGAGCTGATGGGCTCACGTGTTCGTTAGCACTCCCCTCGGAGCTCCAATGAGGAGGGCACAGCAGGGATGTGTAGGAGACTTGGACTTGACCCATATCTGGAGTAAATCAGCCAGATCACTTGTTGGATTCAGTGGAACAGGAGATGGAAAGGCTTCCATCCAATAGCAGGAATATATTCATACCCAGGGCTGACTCTGGTTAGCCTGCAGTGCTGTTTCATTCTCTGTCATCCCCCACAAACAGAGGAGAATGCTCCTGGTTCCTCCCCCCACCACATCACCACCCACCAACCTGCTGCACCACACCACTCCTCTCTCCCTCTTCCCCTTGCCAGTCTGAGGAACTTTAAATGGGAAAAAAAAAAAAAATCATAAACCACCATCTGGTCCCCATGAGCAGGATCAGATCTTGGGCCATTTCCTCAGCACAGGCTGGCACAGTTCCCTCCTCTGCAGCAGATCAACTCATCTTGCTCGAGCTTTGGGTCTGCTCCCATATGGTCAGTGCCGAAATTATTGATATTATTTATGCCACTTTTGTGCCTCAGGTCCAGGGCATTTTTGTGCTGGCTACTGTGAATGATCAAACAAAACCCATCTCTGCACTGGGAACTAATACATGTTAGTACCAATTATGCTCAATACCTGGCTGTGTTTTTATAAAGTGATGTTCCTGGAGCTTCATACTCTTTCTCTAGGCACTCCCTGTGGCTCACAGCTTTTCTTCTGCAGCGTTTGACCATTTTCTTCAAGTCCCAGGTGGAGTCATGTGCTTGTATGAAAATTGCTCCTTTTAAAACAGGAAATTGAGGTTTATATCACTATAATTTTTGTTATGAAATCTTCACATCCTAAAGACTCAAACCTCAGGGAGTCCAGCAAACTGAATGAATTTCTTATAAGATTAAGTTTAAGAAGACATTGGCCTTGTCAGTCTCAGCCTGAGATGAGAATTGATATTAATAATGACAATTCTGTTCCAAGAAGGCCTGTTTATCATGGAGCTGTACACAGTATTTAAACTGTCTGTTTTCTTATTTACCTAATAATTTGAAAAAAAGAAAGGTTTAAATGCTATTCATCAAATGAAATATCTAGAACCCTTTCCACTGCAACAGTGACTGAATAAGCAGTTGGAAATGAATTCTCACTGGGCCACTTGGGTGTTCAGGCTGTGGCATATCTGTTCTTTCAAGATGTCAATAATAAAGTCAGCTGGGCCAGTGGAAATGAAATGGGAAAGAGCTCTACCCTTTTTGGGAGCCTGGGACCTCCTGGTGGCAGCAGCCACAGCCCATGAACACAGAAACACCACAGGAGCTGTTCTACCACCAGGAACCACATTAGAAAAGATGGATATTTTCACATCCAGACACCTCTGAAGGATTTTGCTGTCCATATCCAGAACTTGTAGCCAGGATTGTCTTCCCCATTTGGAAGCTGGAGGATGGTAATGGGTAGAACCCAGGACAATGGAGAAGCCAAAGCCAAGTGGATGCTGCTCTGGAGCTTAAGTGGAGTCTCCACAGACATTTGGGGATGGAGAAGTTAAGTCTGGAGTGAGGGGAAGAAGAGAAGATTACTGCAAGAAAAACTTCTCAAAGCCTTTTTTCGTTTTGGTGGACTGATCAAATTTAGTGCAGTTAAACAGCGTTTATAGCCCCTGAAAGCAGCAAAATAACTTCAAATTAAATAACCTTTGATTTTTAAACAAACACTAATAATACTGGATCGATGAGTGAAAGTCAATTACAGTTCAGTTAAGCTGTGCCCTTTACAACCTCCCAGAACTGCTCTGCTGTTTCCTCCAGTGATGTATCACAGCTCCCAGGGCTCCTCAGGCAGCAGGAACCCATCTTTATCTCCAAAAATCAGAAAAAGACAGTCCTGAGCGTCTTTTTCTTCTGTCTTCTGGAAGAGGAAAGAGTTCCTTAACAGCTGCAGAATTGTCATGGAAAGTAGTGATGAAAAATCCACGTGTCCCTCTGAAATGCAATACACTGACATGCTCCCCTGCCACTTCCCACTGGGATTTCTGTAAGTGACAGCCTCTTATGCCTTTAGAAATGAAACACAGCCACTGATAGTGCACAGGGCACAACAGCACAGGAGGGCTCTTAAAAATAAAAAATAAAATAAAAAAATTTAGTGACCTTGTGACCACAGCCCCGCTGTATAATCTCAGATTCTACTTTTCTCCCCTGTTATATTTATTTACTCTGTGTTTCAAACTGTATTTTGTAGGTTGTTGTTGAAGCTTTGCAGTGGTGGCCACATCTTTCCCTCATGATGGAAGGCAGAAATGCCTCCTGGGGGTGCAACTGAGTATCTGGATGTGGAAGGGCATGAAAAGGTTGATATCAGGGTATCCCCAACAAACTTGGTTATCTGCAACATGAAACAGTCTTTGTAGACATCAGGCAATTTTTAATGTGTTTAATTATATTAAAAATCAGTCTTATAACTCATACACTGAGGAGCCAAACTGGAAGGGGAGAACCTTATGAAACTCGCAGATTAAAATCTGCTAATGGCCCTGTGGGAGCCTTGAATTTCCCCAGCGCAAGTTTAAGTGTTGTAATGATGCAACAGAAAGCACAAAACCTAGATTTTCTTTGTGCTATTGAACTCTTAGACAGTTCTGTTTCATGAACTGCATGTAGGAGGGCTCAGGGGGTGCTGGGACAAACAGGGAACCTTCAGCCTGAAGTGTGGTGTTCCCATCAATTTCATCCTTGTGAACCATGAAAATCCTTTTTCTTTAAGTTTTGCCTCTTAAAGAAGCCACAAAATTCTGTTTCAGAGGACGTCAGGACGTACATGGCACTGCATCTGCAATTACTGTGAGCCAGCAAGTGCAACGAGGGTTCTGCTAATCCAGAGGCTGAATTTTATCTGTAAATTAGGTGATAACACATATACATAAAAGTTACACGGTAGAGTGGAATGATTTTGTGGTTAAGCTTATTAAACAAGTATTTCTCAGCCAGTCAGTGTCCGGGGCTGGATTTGCTGGCAGCAATGGAGCCTTTTTCCATTTCCATTTCCTTGTGTGCTTTGGTCGAGATGGAGATAACATTACATGTGTGACGTGGTGACCATCCCTGATGGCTTTCATGGTAAAGGGGGGAGAAGAAAGATCTCTAAGGCAGAAACACTTAATCCATTAACAACCTTTAATTATGCCGCTCCCAGCCAGCCTGTCTGTGCACCTGACCAAGTGAACCTGGGATGCTTTTTATGCAGCAGAAAAAGAAGCTTCTGGAAAATGTATCTACTGCGGCTGTCCAATTACTGCTGCCCTTTTTGTGCTTTGTTCATTTTGCATTAATTTAGATGGGTTCAGACATATCAGGTTAGCCAGGATGATAAATAAATTAACCTTTATTAATTAGACTCTTTAGGACTGATTCATTTATTTTGTTTCAGTGTTTGTGATTCACCACAAATGAATGTGCTCTGTCTCTCTGCCTCACAATCTGTTTGTCTTGAATTTCAGTTTATTGTTGCATCTGTTTGGGATCTTTCAATACGGGAGAGGGCTGTGATTTAAAGATGATAAACATGTATAAACAGTGTAGGGATAAACTGAGAGGCTTGGCGTGTTGCTTTGGGCTCTGTGCCATGCTAACATGACTATTAGGTTTATCTGGTCTCGAGCTGTCTCATATCTGTCTGCTTTGGAGAGGAGATGGTGATAACAGGCAGCTGTCTGTGTCTGTCCATGCTGAGTGACTCCTCCCTGCCAAAATTAAAGAGTACTCCCTGCTGAAGCACCAGGGGCACAGGACACAGCCCGGGCTGCCTCGCAGTGACCAGAATTTGACTCTGGTTCAGGTTTGATGGACACACATCACGCAGTTTGTCTGCTGGACACACCTGACACTGAGCACAACATTCCTGCCTCTCAGTTTTGCAGAACGATGCTGAGGGAGGTCTGAACTCTATTTGTCCTCTGAGAAGAGGAGCACAGCTCTGATGTGCTCTGCCTGGACTCCAGCCAAGCACCCCAGGGAACAGAAAGAAGCAGAGAGGCTGTGCTGCCCATTTCTCCTGCTGCTGGGGCCCAACCTGTCCCTGCACAGAGACTGTCACAGGCACTGTGTCTTCAGCATGGGACCAGGTTTGTGCCTCGACAGCCCCTAATAAAGCCATTTTTCTTCTGCAGCCTCCACCGGGCAGGTCTGCTCTGGATGCTGATCAACAATTTAGCTTTACTTGGGTGACTTGGAACAATCCTGGCTTTTCAAGGCTGAGGGGAAAAATGTTCCCAGCATGTCTAAGGGAAGACCTCGAAGATTTGGCTGTAGTTCTTATTCCTGGTGCATCCCACTGGGCGTTTGATTCCCACGTTTAAATTCTGAGCTGCTAGCACTTAGTCTTCACCAGGACACTTTTCTTTTTGCAACTCCATCAGCATATCAGAGAGCAATATTAATGCTTTAAAGTGCACGTCCCTGACACCCCAGCTCTGCCTGGAGGGAGCAGCAGGTTAAAGCATCCAGTGGTAAATAAGCTTAGCAGATTCTTAAAAGAAAATAAGAGAAGGGGCACGTTGGAATAAGACAACAGAATGTTTGTGCATCCATTCGACTTTGTAAATTTGCTAGAAAAGGACATGATTTTCACACAGCACTTTCGGTTTGTAATTCGTGTGTCTCCTGCTTTCTGGTTTGCTTATATCAGTGCTGGTTTGTCTAATAGGAGGTGTATTATACCTTCCAAAAATTGCCTCACTCTTTAGGCAGTGCCATGGTGTCACTGCAGCCCAAGCAGACATTCAGGCTTTGTCTGTGGTTTTTCTTTTTCAGTGTCTGTCTTTAGACATTCCTCTAAATAAACAGGTCTAAAATATCTCAAGCTGCCTTAACGTAAGGAGCAGCTGGGCATATAATGCAAATTTCATAAAATACTACAGGGTTGGACACCCCTATTCCCTCTGAAAGTGGATGAGATTAATTACTTGTGGGTAGCAATAGCTGCTGGGCTTTAACTCAATCAATGACTGTCTCAAGCTTTGAAGTGTCTATTTCTTATTAAAAAGTAGCATAAGGACACAGCTAGAGTGAAGTTCTCAGAAACCTAACCTTGGGAAAGGATTGCTTTCTTTCCTGGAGAACACAATGAATTCACAGTTGTTTTCCTTTAAATGGATAGTACAAAAAATACATTAAAAAAAGAAACCCCTAATCTTAGCTCTAAACAATTTTGAAAATCACTTGTAGAATGGCAAGGTCACTTATTGTCAAGGTAGACTGGTGAGACATGAACTTGTATCAGCCATGCTTGGTAGTTTTATGTGCTGAGTAGGTGAGAGGGTGAAAAAACATCAATAGAGGTAGTTTGGGCAGATTTGTTAATGGGACTGGTAACTTTCCCCCACCCACTCATCCCCTCCCTACAGGCTCTTGTAGGCAAAAGTCACAAAGCAAGACTTCTTCTCTTCCTGCCTGTCCTTTACAACTTACCTTGAGCTGTGAAACCATCTGGAGCCATAAAACGAGGAGCAAATCCTCACTGGAGCTCCTTTGCTTCTGTATGTGTCACTTTTATGGGCAAATAATTAATGCCACGTGGGATTCGGAAACAAAGGTGATAGTTGCAAAAATATTTGCAGGCTGTGGTTCATTTCCAGCAGCCTTTGCTTTATGCCCCAGGACTGAGCAGCAGAGATTGCTCCTCTCCTGAACTAGCCACAGCCAGACGTGCCTGAGGTGTTTCAGCAGCAATACTGAGGAGGAATTGCTAATGTATTTTTTGATCTCGAGAGCGAGTGGCCTGTGCTGTGTGTGCCTTGCAATTAACAGGGAAAGAGACACCTTGTATGAAGCTGGCATCCTCAGACTTAAAACAGCACCACTGTTAACCATCCTTGTGCTGCACTGTGCTTTGAATGGCACTTCAAACCCCCCAAACACAGACACAAACGTGGTGCCGTGCAAAGGAGCCCTCGGCCTCACATCCACTTCCTCCCGCTCCGCAGACGCGCTCGATGGAAACAAAGAACGAGATTTTGATATGCAAATTTCTCCTGTCATTAAAATATAATGCTGGCTCGTCCTTTATCAACAAGCTTGTTCACCTCCGAGGCTCAGCTTGTCGTGTCTAATCGTGTGCTGTACCAGCTGTCCTCCGAGGCTGCAGGGGGAGGGGGAATATTAAGACCAGACAGTCGGTGTTGGCCAGCCACATTTACTTAGATCTCAAATATTTCTGCCTGTGCCAGCATCGGTGGACTTGTGGAATGTCCCTTTCTGGCCCTGCAGTCTCTAACTTGCTTCTCTGATTCCAGGGAGTTGCTCCTTGCTTGGCTGGAGCTGCTCTGATCCGTATCTGCTGAAGCCAGATCAAACTCCAGCACGGCTTTGGCCTCCTTAATTTGTTTGCTCTACCCTGAAGTTTCAGAAGAGCCAGCTCCGTTCTTGCAGGCAGGCACAGGTGTGGAATTGCAGAGAATGTGACATCTTGCAGAGGGATCTGTCATCTAAGAAGTTCCTTTAAGAAGTGTTTTTGGCATTGATCTTTCTTAGACACAAAGCTCCCACTCTCCAACACCACACACCTCAGGGCAGACTGGATTGTAGATTATTCTCCTACCATAACCATTCCTCACACTTCCCTCTGGCCTCTGCTACGATTCCATCCCATGATACTGCGTAGAAATAATTAATTTTATTAAACTCACCCATTTGTGGCTGCAGAAAGCAAACCAAAAGCGAAACTTCTTGTACCACAGGCGGGTGTGATTTGGGGAGCAGCACCTTCCCCTGCCATAAAACCTGGACAGCACCACATGGACATTTCTTGGCCGATTGTATCTACTGGGATGGATTATGGGAACAGCAAGATAAAGATAAAGGAGGAGAAAGGGGTCAGAACATATTCCCTGCCATATGCATTGTGAGTTTGCAATGAGTGGGTAGCGTGGGATTATTTTAGTTTATAAACACTAAGGTTTCCAGCTCCATGTTTTCCATGCTGATATTTGTGACCACACTCATCCTCTCTCTCTCTCTCTCTCTCTCTCTCTCCTTCTTANCTCTCTCTCTCCTACTTATCTCCATCTGGGCAAAAGGCCACACGTGCTTGGTGAGTTGCTGGTGTCACTGCACAAATTCCTGCCTGGGCACCAGGAGCTGCACTCGGGGAAACAAAATCCATCTTGCAGGGCACTGTCCTTCACGTCTTGGCTGAAGGTGGGTCAGGCACACAGCCCTGGCCAGCCAAACAAACCCTCCCTGAGGAGCAGCACGTTGTGCAGGTCTGGCTCGTGCAAAGTGCTATTGATCCCACATTAAACCATTTAGGAATGGCTGTAATACAAAGGAATAAATGTCACACTCATAAATAAAGAGTTGAACTAATTTAAATTATCCTTGCAAGACAATTAGAAGCTGTTCCAGCTCTGGATCCATGTGCCCCCTGCTTGAGGTGGATAATTTGGAAGCAGACAGCCCCTTCCTTCTCTATTTGCATTGTTTTGCAAACTTTCAAAGGGCATAGCAGTAATATTGGATGGAAATGAGAAGGATGCTTATAGCACGAGTTGTGCTTTCCTATAAGGCACCTAGGAAAAGCTCTCTCCTCATTCCATGTCAATAAAAAAAGCTAAAGATAGAGGGCAGAGAAACAGAGCCTTAAGCTTTCAGAAGCAATCTTTCCAAACTTGCTATCTCATACTGCTTTTTTAATTAAAAATTTATCCTCCAAATTACTTCTGGTTTCCATCCGAATTTGGTTTTTATTTACCTTTTTTTGACTGGCTCCTGTTTTGGCTTGTGCAGCAGTGCAGAGAGGGGCGGGGGGTCAGTCTCTCCATCAGTGTCTGTGTCTTCCCTGTTTACCTCCAGCCTTTCATCTCACTCCTCTGCTGCATATGCTGAGCATCTGGCTGCTACCCAAACACGTTTGACTACTGTCTGCAAATAACAGGATTCCAAATATAAAATATTCTGTGACTTGCATTAATTGCAAGCAGAAAAAGAACAAAAGGGGAGGGGGGGAGGGGGAAGAGGGAAAAATAAAGAAGGGTTCTAAAGAACTGGAAGTATTCCTGGGAAGATGAAGCAATCTATCTGACTGCCACGAGCTAACTAAAGAACAAGATAAATCCACAGAGGAAAAGAGAAGTCTCAATTACAGTCTAAAAGACAGTGAGCTATGTATTTTAGATAATAGATTTTAAATTATACTGTTTTACAGTAGTCTCTGATCACATCCCACCTTGCCTTGCTCTGTGCCCTTTTCCAAAACTGAGAATAAGCTCAATTTATTTGTTGGCATTTGGCAACGTAGATACTAAACCATCTCAAATTTATTTTGTGCACCCACATTCCTTGAAGGTTGGGGCATCATGCCAGACTGCTGCAGCTGCCCTTTCTTCTGCCCTCCCACGTTAGAAACTGTGGCTTTTCTCTGGCCCTCTCCCAGACTGCCTGGGCTACCTGTGAGCAGGGAAGTCTGAAAACTCCATGGAAAAGCACATGGAGAAGGTCACACCGGGTGAGATAAATGTTATTTCCAAGCTATAGTCAAGGACTGCAAATAATTAGAAAACAGGGCTCCGTATTTATGTGGCTTAGTGTTATTTTAACACGCATTGATCAGCGCTTGCTCCAAATCTCTGCGTGGAAAATTCTGTCAGGATAACGCTCCTTCCCCGCGGTTCTGTGGGCAGGAATAGATCCTCGGGTGGTACAGCCGTGAGGAGCCGCTGTAAGGAGGGTGTTACGTGCCTCCCAAAGGCTTTCAGAGGGAGGAGGGAAGGAGTGCTCGGAGACAACAGCGAGCTGATTTGGGAGCTGCAGGTGGGGCAGGCTGGAGGTGCAGCCCTCCCAGTGCCAGCCAAGCATCCACAGCCTTGATGGAATGAAAATGATGTGGATGGAACGAGAACAACTCACAGAAACAAAGGAGAGCCCGGAAAGGCCATTTAAAATGAGATGGATGCAAATCTTTGCTGGGATTTGGAAGGGACCCAGGGCTGAGCTGTTCCATCAGTGCTGCTGCTGCTTGCGGAGTTGTTTGCTGTCAGATTGGCAGCTGGGACAGGGAGCTGTAGTGTTGATCTCCTCTGAAAAATGCATGGTTTTGTGTGTTTCTGAGGCCATCTTAGCAGGCTGGGTGAAGCAGAGACTTGTTCTCCAAACCAGATACCAGGTCAGGCTTCCTCTACAAACACTGGTGAGCTCCCGTTAACTGTTTTTATCCAAGTGGGTAACAGCCAAAAGTTGTATTTAAAAGGTCACACTAGTTTGTCTTTGTCAGTACCCGAGCCTGTCCCTGAGCTGGGAGCTGCTTTTCACAGGATCACGGAGTGGTTTGGGTTGGGAGGGGCCTTAAAGCCCATCTCGTCCGACCCCTGCCATGGGCAGGGACACCTTCCACTGTCCCAGGCTGCTCCCAGCCCTGTCCAACCTGGCCTTGGGCACTGCCAGGGATCCAGGGGCAGCCACAGCTCCTCTGGGCACCCTGTGCCAGGGCCTCCCCACCTTCAAAGGGAAGAATTTCTTCCCAACATCAATTCTAACCCTGCCCTCTGTCAGTTTAAAGCCATTCCCCCTTGCCCTATCACACAATGCCCTTATAAAAATATAATTTTGGATGTGGAAGCAATAAAAAGTGTATCCAAATGTTGCACTACCCAAAATACCACCGGGAAATGGCAGCGCTGCACAGAGAGGTGATACCCCAATGTGCAAAATCCATAGAGGTATTTTGGGGGCTCAGGATAAACGAGGTGTGAAACTGTCCCTTGAGTCAATTGTCACTGAATGAAACCCTTTTTTTTTTTTCTGGATGCCCTTTACTTATTGAAGTAGCTCATGGCTCGGAGGGGGTGAGACAGCGAGGATGTAATTAAAAGTACATTCATCACTCCTGCTGCTAATTGTTTTCTAAGAATGCATGAGAAGAGCATTGACTGCTTTCTGAAGTGCCTCGTCCCGCTGCAGGTACCACTCACCAAGCTCGTGAAGCTGTGAGCCCAGCCCTGCCCCTCCTGGGGCTCATCTCCGTGAGGGGCCCCACTGCTCTGTGTCCCCAGGGAGCACAGGAGCCATGGCAGGAACAGTGAAACACCACTGGGAGGGTTTCAGGGCAGCCTCCCAGTACCTAAAGAGGACCTACAGGAAGGATGGACCGAGACTTTTTGCAAGGGCAAGCAGTGATAGGACAAGGGGGAATGGCTTTAAGATGAAGGAGGGTAGGTTTAGATTGGATATTGGGAAGGAATTCCTCCTTGTGAGGGTGGGGAGGCCCTGGCACAGGGTGCCCAGAGCAGCTGGGGCTGCCCCTGGATCCCTGGCAGTGTCCAAGGCCAGGCTGGACAGGGCTTGGAGAACCTTGGGATAGTGGAAGGTGCCCCTGCCCATGGCAGGGAGTGAATGATCCTTAAGGTAATTTCCAACCCAAGCCTTTCTATGATTCCAAGCACTCTGTGGTTCTGTGGGGCTGGGAGGAGAACGCCTGCAGTCACAGCTGGCCCCAGAACTCACCCAGCTGCTGAAACTTGGGACAAAGTGGAAAAGGAAAGGAAAAGAGCAGAAAATAAACCAAGTTGCTTTCTTCAGCTTTGTGATTCAGCCTCTGCCTTCATTGCGAGAGTATACATCAACCCAAATTTATTTTAGGGAACTCTGACTGCAAATGATGCATTTTGTGATCTGGCAGGGAAGGGTTTAAAAGTCTCCCTGTAAAAATGAGGCCAGTTGATCTGTGCCTTGGCTGTTTATTCCACAGAATCAAAGTGTGTATCAAATGCTCCTGAATCAAAACAGCAACACTTGCTACCAGCTGGAGAGAGCCTCTGATCAGTGCCCCAGTGCTCATGTCTGCCCTGAAGTTTATCTTCTCCTGGGTGACCCAAAATGGGTTGCAGATATGATCTAATGATGACCAAGAAAGGGAAAAATTCTTCCTTTGGGTCATTTCTGTGGCCACAGCAGGGGCAGCCAGCCAGGGCCATTACAGTGTTTTTTTAGGTCAATAATAAATATGTTAAATAGTGAAGGATTTTGCCCCATCCATCCCTTGTCCATCCTCCCGTATATGATGGGGCTGCCTTGACACTCCCCTGCCCACTGGCTGCAAAAACCCTGGGAGCCACCAGAGAAAAGTATCAATCTGGGTTTAACAACAAAACCCCTCAACCTGTAAACAAATACACGAACACCCACCCCATAAAAAATAAACAGCATACTGCTCCCCCAACCAAATCAGAGCAGAACATCAAACTAAGAACAGAACACCGAATAACATAATGAACAAACAATTAATCACCATTCAAGCAAGTGCTTCTCCAGGCAGGCTGAGGGCAGGTCACCCAGCACAGCCAGGAAATGGTGGATCCATCCCTCCAGATGTGCCATTCCTGCTCCATTTTTATAAAAACTCTTCTGTCTGGAGCTGACTGAACACAGGGTAACACATTCGAATAGGTCATGTCTACCAAAACCTGTAAGCCAGTGATTTGTTTTACGATCCCTCTAATTGGCCGCACAGCCCATAAGGTGCATTATTGCACCCTGGAAATTAGGTTTATTGAGGTATTGCACCACGTGCCGCTCCGAGGGGCTCGCCGTGCCCCTGTAAATGCTGAGGTTTGCTCGTGATGGAGGTGCTGAATAGAAAAATCCATTCCTCTGTGAGCTCTCCTTATTAGTAAACTCTAATAAGCTGCTGAACAGCATTCAGTGCACCAGCCAAGGCACCTGCCTGTTGTCCTGTTTTTTGCTAAGCCTTCTGTTTTAACCTTGGAGTCAGAGATTTTCACACAGTTTTATATAAACAATAGCCAATGCTTATTTAACTGTCTATTCTGTTTCTCATTCCTTTTGTGATAAGAGAAAGTTTGATGAGCATCTTTTTTCTCCAGTGGGATTGAGGAGGAAGTGGCATGTCCTCCAATCCCTTGTGGAGTTGAGAATTCTATAAGATATGATGAATGTAAATAAACTCTCTCCTTTCCCTCCTTTCTGCTGAACCTAGCAGGTGTGAGCGTGTCCTTTATTGTGTTTTCACAGACACACCTGCCTGCGGTGAGAGCCCCTTCCCGAGCCCCAGCCGTGCCAGGGACAGAGCATCCTGCCGGGCACGACAGTAGATGGTGCTCTTGGTTTGCTTTCGCTGCCTGCAGACACCGCGCCGGGAGAGTCTCTGCTCCCAGCTCTGTTCACAGGGAAATGTCCCGCAGAAAGCAACACTCGGGATGCCCGAGCATTCCATTAGCCTTGCCAAGTGTCCCAGTGGCCACAGCCCCCAAATCACGCTGTGTGCAGTCCCACATGTGTTTCAAGAGGTGCGGAGGCTGAGTGTGGGTATTTCCCAGAGAAGCTGTGGCTGCCCCTGGGTCCCTGGAAGTGCCCAAGGCTGGGCTGGATGGGGCTTGGAGCAACCTGGGAGAGTGAAAGGTGTCCCTGCTCATGGTAGGGGGTGGGACTGGATGAACTTTAGGTCCCTTCCAACCCAAACCATTCTGTGACTCCACGATATAAACAACAAGCCAACTTTCCATAGCCCCTTTTCCAAGCACCATGTCCTGGGGAGGTCCCTCTGCAAAAGGAAATACCCCAAGAAGGCACATCAGTGCTAGGACAGGTAGCTGGAGTGTTGATCTCTTCCAAAAAATGCATGTTTTGTGTGTTCCTGTTTTAACAGTGTCAGGGGGTGGTGTGGCAGCTCCTAGGGCTGAAGGAGCTCTCCCTGCTCAGCTGACAAGTGGTAACAGCTCTGCAGAACCCTCCTCAGCTCCAGCCAGCTCATCCTGGTGACAGCAGGAATAAGGCGAGACTGCTGGTTTATGGTTTTCCATCTCTGTGGGAGGTGCAGAGCTGGTAAGGATGGGTGTGGGCAAAGCTTGGCGTGGGGGGCACCCCCACGAGCCGGGCAGCGTGTCCCCGGCATTGAGAGGCTGCTTGGGAGCTGATGGTGCTCTGTACTGAGAGCATCTGCCATCAGGCAGGCAAGGGAAAGCCTTAAAAGTACTTTCCAAGAGGATAAACACCTGTGTAAAGTCTTCTCTGGGGACTTAGAGCTCAGGGTGAGAATTTGATGAGGCCTTAAAACGCAAGGTGAGCTGTAAAAGGCTTGGGTGCCCAGCGCTCGTATAAACAGCTCCTTCTCAGTCCAAACATGTGCTTCAAACCAAAATGTGCTCGGTGAGACTTATTGATTTATATAAACTCCATTCACCCACTATAGCCCATGGTTAAGCACCACCAGTTTAAGATCACACATAATCTATAAAAATATTTCTACTTCAACAGGTGGTGCTCCATCATCAGACAGAGCAGCTGTGCCTGGGTAGGAAGGAGAAGAGCAGAGATGATTTTACACACACAGATGTGTGCTGCCTGTATGTGCCTTCACGCCTGTGCACAGGCACAACTGGCACCTTTCAAATAAGCCCTGTTGCCTGGACATTAAAAGGCTTGGAAAAAAAGTAAGGAAAAATGGATGCTTCTGCAGCTTCCTCGGCACTAATTGAATTTCTGTCCATAACATTTACAGACTTTAAGAAGAGCTCACTTATTTACCTTTTCTCTCAGATTTTTTTCCCCCCTCTCCATTTAAAACTCATTGTGTTGTGTCATTTTATAGGCGCCAGGAATAAATCTTTTGTCAACCCTATTGCATTATTATGCAAAGTACACAAAAAGTATAGGAATGAAACAGCCCGAGAGAAGCGAGTGCTGTTCCTTTCAGCCCTCCCAGTCTGCCCCAGCAGCAAACTCTCCAAGTTTGCTAACACAACCATTTTCTCAGGAAAACTTCCTCACCCTTGGCCATTGATTGCAAAAGAGTTCACTTGACCATGCTAATGCCGGCTGCGGGGAAGTGAATTTACTGAGGGAAGAAAGACTCGCTGAAGGAGCCATCAATTAAATCTGCAGAATTGATCCTGGGGGATGAAGGAGCTGCTGGGCACCGGGAGGATTTTTTGGCAGCAGGAGAGAGGTCGGCTGCCGTAAACTCCCTTCTCCCCCAGCAATTGAGACGTGTCCCAGGAAGAATCATTTTGGGGAAAACCAAAACCATTGCTGTTCAAAAATATTCTGAAGGGTAATGCTCGAGGGCATATTTCAGCTCCTAGAGGTGCTGTCATCAGGCTGTGGTTTGTGTGAGGGGCTCAGAGTGGAACCTGAGGTGTGAGAAGAGGGGCCTTGAACTGGGGCTGACCCAAACCCCCCGTTAGTGGGGGCTTCAACTCCTCACCCAGGCTGGTTAACATTGCTGGAACCGAGCTTTGCTCCCACAGCGTAGCCACCAAATGGAATTAAGTAACTTAATTAGGCTGGGTGAAGCACAAAGAGGGATTGAGGAGCGAGGGGACTTGGCAGCTCTCTGCGAGGTGACGTCAGGGCTGTGGAAAAGCTCACCCACACAGCTTTGACCCTGGAAATTTCCTCCGCTGGAAAAGTGGTGGAGTAGGATGTTTGCCCATGATTTGTTTGGTTTGGTTTGTATTTTTTTTTCCTCTGTCCTATCATAAAACATTGCAGAGAGCTGGGCTGATGGTATGAGAAAGTCCTGGCACTCCTGCTACCCATTTCTCTTCCCCTCCTTGTTTATATAAATAAAGAGCCTTTGCTTAGGAGAAGACAAGCACAGCAACTGTCAGTGCTGGTGGAAAAAAAGAAAATGAAGGGAGAAAAGAGTCAGGAGGGAGCCAATAGTAAACTTGTACCTTCTGGGAGGTAAATAATAAATCTATGGTCACTTGGGGAGCTCTCTCCAGGGGGCTACTCAAATTTATCCACTCTTATCCACCTATTATTGCCCATTTTTTTCAGCTGACAACATGGAGCTTGCAACAGTGGGAGAAACAGCCCCCTGCCAAACTGAAAAGTCTGCAATATTTTACTCTTTGTTATTTATTTACTCGAGTATGTGTTTAAATGAAAGGCTGAGGACTCCACACACACCACCTGGAGCCATCCTTGGAGCACCTTTCTGGTGGAGCACCAGTAGGAGACCCTGCTTTGTGCCTGGAGTGGATCTGTGCAGGGTGGGACGAGCTCTGGGGGCCTGGAGCAGCTGCTGTCTGTGACCTGTGCAGTGATTTGTCTCTGCTAGAGGTGCCAGAGCACCGTGGGAAAGCTGGAGGAGCTGCCAAGAGAAAGGTCCCACTCTATTTCTTGGACAAATTTAATGCTTCTGGAAGTTCAGATGGAGACATGCATCCATGGGAAGTGGGTACCACCACTGCTGGCATTGATCTCACAGGGACATGTTGGAGAGGGTGGTGGCTGGGTTCCTTCAGCTTTCCTTGGCACAAGCTGACCACTTCTGATCCCACAGGGATCCTTGGCATGAGCCCAGCCTGCTCCACCCCTGCCCCACGTACCCATGGCCCCAGCTGGCTCCACTCCTCCCGCCCTGAGGAGCCGTTTTAGTCACTTAAATTCCTTAAATATTTATTCACTTTATTCCTCAAATACCAGAATGTTTCAATAGCCATTTTAGCTGAAGATTTTTCATTATTTTCTTTCATCATCTCCAGCTATTTTTCTGCCTTCAGTCAAGCCCCTTATAAATGATGTCACCTCTCTGCACCTTTGCCTCAGGTATCCTGGCACCCCAGACTGTACTCATAAACCATCCCACCTGCAGAGCTGAAAAAAAGAGAAGAAACCACCACATTTTAAAGCAAGATGGTGAATTTAAATTCATCAAGCCTCGTGACATTACCTCGAGTCGTGTGACTCGGCAGATCACCCCACTGTGAGCCCTGAGCCCTCCCACCGAACCCTTTATCAAATAAAATACTAATGAGAGCAGACTAATCCCATTTCTTTGGGATGGGAAGACATTTATTGCTGTGCCTTATCTTGCCCCTCTCAGGACAGCTGGCTACAACTGTTTGCTCTGCTTTTATGCTGCTGTTTGCAAATAAAGATGGAAAAGGGGGTGGGAGCATCCTTGCACCAACAGGTTTCTGTTTGTGGAGCTGTGCTGTGCACGGCCCCCAGGACGAGCAGAAACAAGTATTTATAAATTATTTACATTTCTTTAGTTGTTGTTCGTCATTTTGCTGTTCAAACAGTTTTTAGGAGCAGAAAGAAAGCCAAAATGAGTGACAGCTCAAATATCCCACGGAATGACTAGTAAGGAATCAAAGTAAAAAACTGGTGAGGAAAATACAGCCTGAAAAACTGTTCATCCCATCCACACGACAAATCGGCCACGGAAGAGGAATTTTTATTCTACAGAAAACCCTCAAATTAAAAGGCAAAGAGAAGGAAAATGATTTACCTTTTCCATAGAATGGGCGTGTTACAAAAAAGTAGAATAAATATTCAATATTATTGTGGTTCTTTGTCTCCAAAATGTGAGAACACCTGAATCCTGCAAAAAAGTAAAGAACTGAATTGAGGCAGGTAAGGAGATGATGTTTTTTTCCTTATCAAAACAAGATAAAAGCACTATATTTTGACTTTTCCCCATCAAAAATGTCATGGAAATCAGCTATTTCCTTTGTAAGATTCTGATGAAAATGAAAATCACGTTTGCTAATGAAATACCAGCCTGGCCCTGGCTGTAGCGGGTGCCCACAAGCCGTGGGGCTGCTTCTGGCTGCTTCCAGTTTTCCCTCCCACAGGTCTGTGGAGTTATCTGGAGCTGCTCTTGGCTCCAGCAGCTTGGAGACACCTCACAAAATCCTCCTGAGCCAGGCAGGGGCTCTGCTCATCGCTGATTTATTCCCCATGAATAATTCAACCACCGCTTGTCACTGCTTTGGCACACGTCTCCAGCACACACCACACTCGGTTTCATGGTTACACCTCCAAATGGGGATGGGAAGGGCAGAACCAGGGTTCCCAGTGCCTGGTCTGGGACATTCCCCGTGCAGGGGTGGGGTGGGGTGGAGATGGGCCCAGCCTGGCCAGCAGCCCCTCAGCAGCTCAGGGCTCACACCTGCAGTGCACCTCCAAAACCCAGGCAGGGGGACATGGGTTGTGGGTAAATACAGCTTGACTGGGTTTGAATATTTGTATTTTAGTCAAGGGGTTTACAGCAAAAAAAATCCAAACAAACATGTTTCTGCACATCGGCGAGGTACAGGTATGGAGGAAATGGCATTTTTATGTAAATAAAAATTGCAGAGAAAAACCTATTCTTCCTCTGCTCAGCTTATATTTGAGGATATACTCCAGGGTTTGTTTTGCAGATGAGCTGCTGGAGCTTTAACTCTATAAATAAGCCGGGCTCCATTGATCTCAGTGGCACGATGCTGATTGACACCTGCTGAGGATACATGCATAAGTATTTCTCATAACGAGCTCCTTCTGAGCCCACGAGAGCCAATTGATGTGGCAATTACACATTAATACGTGTGACTGTGCACAATCAAACTGGGCGAGAAGGGATGCAACCTTTTGTTTTTTAAAATTAATAAAATATTTATTGCAATCAGCTCATATCTCCCAATTTGTTGCCAATTAACTAAAGTGTTTAGTGTGAAGCTGATTGAGGCTGCAGCCACGGGGCTGCACTAGGGGAACAAATTGGAGGCGTCTTGCCCTGAATTTCTCTCTGTTTCACTCTCTCCAGGTGGGAATAGAGCAGCAGGAGCTGGGAAATGGTGAGGACTTTCCTCTCCTGGGAAAGACTTCTCCAGTCATCAAGAGGAGACAAAGACAGCAGACAGCTAAAACACCCCACAGATTAAAACTCTGAAGTGCATCAGGCTAAACTCCTGTTGATGAGATTTCAGCCAATAAGCTGGAATTGACTTTTAAATATGGTTTGTTTGGTTTTTTTCCCAGGAATATTGATTAAATGTGGAGAAGGTGAAGAGATCTGCAAAACAGAATGACACCAAGTTTTGAAATATGTTTGCTGTGGAAATTCAGACCTTGATTTTTAGCTGGTCTGGTGTTTGGGGTCTGTTAATCTAATCTGAGGAGATCCCTGTAGTATGGGACCTCAAGGCATGGCAGAAGATTTATATAATTATACAGAGGCCAAGAAAGGACAGGAAAAGTACTGGAGATGACATCTTGGAATAGCAGAGAGCCTCCCCAGCTGCCGTGGGCTGCACTAATGCTGCTGGGGAGATGACTTGGCTGCTTGGATGGCAAGTGGTGTAAATCTCTTCTGGAAGTCAGTGAGAAGAGCATTGCCTTGAACAGGAGATTTTGGTGAACATCTGCTCCTGTCCACTGCTTTGCTCCTGCTCCTTTTGAGCATTTTCTCCTGGCACAGCACAGCTGATGTCCCTGGGCAAGCCAAAAAAAACCAACCCCAAACCCCCAAAGGCCAAGTTATTCCAACACTTTGAATTCTCACTTGTGTCCCATAGAAGTTGCTTATTTAAATTACATTCACAGCCTCAGCACCCTATGACTCTTTCTCAGAGCATTTTCTTCCTGTTTGTTTATTTTTAATTTAAACCAATGAACTATTCCTGCATTCCTTCCCCCGTGTCAGAGAGCAGGACAGATCTGTTAGAACTCCAGTGAACTCTGGAAATGAGTTTGTAAACTCTTTCCTTGGGATGTTTTGGAGGAGCACAGTCTGTGCCAGAGGGAGAGCCGGGTTCTGTGCCAAGAGAAAGAGCAGGCCCTGGGTTTTATTTACGGGTTTTGTTCAGCTTGTTCAAACTCTATAATGAGGGACTGTCTCTTCATCAAATCTGTCTAATGGGATCTTTGATCTCCATTAGGAACTGGAGCTCAGCGAGGACAGAATCAGCATCAGTAACACCTTTTATCTGAACCTCCCCACTGATACAGAAAAGGTGATTCATCCCCAAACTGGGCCATTTTTTTCAATGAGCTTGCCATTCATGGGAATTAGGTCTAGTTCTTGCTGCTGCAGCTCACATAATTATTAATAAACTGAATGTCTACATCTAAAACAAGATCAAATCACATCTTCTTTTCTAAGAATGACTGGGCAGAGCAGAGCTGGCTTTGTTCTAGCCGAGGGGTAGCACAGAGCCAAGCCCCAGCAGAGTGAACATTTCCTGATGGCTCACACCAGCAGAGTAGGAGGTGCCAGGGACACAGGAGGTGGCAGCAGTGTCACAGCTTCTCCACTTGCATCCTTGTTGGAGCTGAGCTGTGTTGGACTGGGCTGGATCCGTGTTCTCCAGCATCCCCCAGGGTCAAGGCATCTCCTTGGAGCTGCACAAATGTTTACTGTGAACAGGGAGAAGAGGGGTGATGGGTGAGGAACAGGAAGAGGACAGAGAATGATCCTTGGAAATCTCCTTTTTAACTTCTTACAGTGATCTGAATTCATCATCCCATGATGGAGCCTCTCATTATTAGAGCAGATTAGCTCTGCATCCTCCCTGCACAGAAAATTATCACCCACGGCAGAAGTACCCTGTTGGCACAGGGCCTAGACATTTTTAGGTGATTCAGGCTCAGGTGGAGCTCAGCAGCTCCAGCCCTATCCCCTGATGGTGCTTTCAGCCTTCCCAAGGGTGCTGCGGAGCCTGGACCTCCTCCCTCACCGTGGCTGGAGAGTTCACCCAACACGGGCTTTGACAGGCTCTAAATCCACACATGCAGCTCCACTCCCCTGGAAATGGGCATGGATTGTGTCCACGACAAGATTTATTGCAGTGTGAACAGCGGGGTAGAGTGGAGAGAGAACCTTGGGAAAGAAACCTCTGGCTGAATATCTTGATTTGCCTCTTTCTATTATTTTGTTGCAGAGTGTATATTGCTGAGGCAAACAATTCTTGCAGAAAAATAAGGGGGAAAAGAGTATTTCCATCATTTCACAGCTGTTGGTGGAAACTCAGGGAGTAAACAAGTTCCTGCCCTAGTGCAGGGGTCATTTAAATGAAGTGAGTCCTGAACTCTGCCTGTGGAAAAGAGCTGTCCCCCATGGCAGGGGCCCGGTGCCAAAAGTGGGTCTGCACCTTCTAAAACTGAACATCCAAGGGTTGCTCCCAGACAAAAGCTGCCAGGGACGAAGGGAGTGTCTGGCTTTTGGTCTCCCAGGGGACACCTCTCAGTTGCTGCCCAGATGCTTGACCACCAGGCTTTCCTTCCTGTGGAGAAGAGCTGTCCTCCAGGGCAAGGCAACTGGTGCCAGAAGTGGGGATTCACCTCCTAAAACTGAACGTCCAAGGGCTGGTCCCAGACAAGAGCTGCCACAGGGGTCTGGCTGGCCTTGGCCTCTCACGGGCCACTACTGCCCCTGAGACACGGGGGTGCCAGGCTGACCTTCCTGTGGAAGAGAGCCATCCTTCTCAGCCGTGACCCAGAGTGGGATTCTGCCTCCTAAAATTGCAAACGTCCCTGACCTGTTTTAATTTATTTCCGAAAAACTGCTGGTAGAGTCATTGAATCCTAGAAGAGTTTGAGTTGGAAGGAACTTTGAAAATCATCCAGTGCCAGGGGCAGAGGCATGGGCAGGGACACCTCCCACTCTCCCAGGCTGCTCCAAGCCCTGTCCAACCTGGTCTTGGACACTTCCAGGGATCCAGGGGCAGCCACAGCTTCTCTGGGCACCCTGTGCCAGGGCCTCAGCACCTCCTCAGTAAAGAATTTCTTCCTGACATCAGATGGAAATCTGCTCTCTTTCAGTTTGAAACCATTCCGCTTTGTCCTGTCCCGACAACTCCACATGAAGAATCCCTCTCCATCTTCCCTCTAGGTCCCCTTTGGGCAGGTTGATATCTGAGGTGCATCAGAAGAAGGGAGAAATCCAAATATTGTACTACTCATCAGAAAATGGGAGAGAGAATGACACAGTTGCCATACACTGAATTTCTAAGTGTATGTAAGAAGCAAATATTAGGAGATAAATATTTCTTTGAGGGTGGGTTTGTACAGAAAAAAAATAATAAACTTGCAGACAAATTCAATATCATATTAAAATAGAATTACAGTTACTAGCTGAAGGGGATGTGGTGGGTGTAGTCTATTTGAAATTTAGAAAAGCATCTGATGCAATCTCTCATAAAATTTTAATCTCAAAATAAATTAAAACTAGCTTTGATATAAGCACAGCTACATGGATCCATAACTGGCTAAAGAATCATAAAAGTAAGAATGAAAAGTGGCATTTACATTGCACTGGAGGAAGTCATCTCTCTTACTGCAACTCTGATAAGAATAATTGCCCTTATTTATTATCTCCCCAGCAACAAAGAATGGGAAGCATTAACAGCACATCACCAGACTAAACAGGAAGGCACATAATGCACACGAACATTGGGAAAGAAGTAATAAAGTGATTTTCTGCCCGTGGTGGGCAGTTAGAGCAGGTGAGGTGCTTTAAATTCATGGCTTTGCTTGCTCAGAGGGCAGCTAAGGACCAGCAGCGAGGCAGCTCTCCTGCTCTGGACCCACGGGCAGGAAGGTGACATGCTTCTTTCACGAGGTTTAATGTGCATGATATTCGTGATATTAACAGAGTTATTGGTGTTTTCCCTTCACTGGATGCGGCCTGCAAGAAGGAACCTGCTGTGTCTCTTTAGGAGGCTCTGGGGCACTGGTGCCCTGCTGGGGCTTGGGGCTGGACCGTCCCTCAGCCACCTCTGTTTGGGGAAAATTGAGCTGTTCTCCCCCTGGGTGGGCCCAAACTGGGTGGGACTGGAGCTGCCAGTAACTTCTTCACACAGAAAATGGGTGGATCAGGGAGTGAAAAGCCTTTGGTGGCTTATCCTACGCTGCAGCACTTGGAATTTGGGAGTTGCTTTAGACCTCTTTGCTCTAATTAATCCATATATACAGCTGAGCTAGTTTGCCGGGGAAAAAAACCAACTAAAAAAATCTTCAGAAAGTTCTGGGAGAGCCAAAATTGAGCTGGAAAGTCCAGACGAGGCAGAGGTAGATATCATCTCTGCACAGTGGTAATTGACTTTGAAGACACTATTCATCTGAATTAGTCAGTTTGCAAGGGTTCCCATCCATTCCATCTTCACAGAGGAATTCAATATATTCAAGAGTAAAGATGTACAAAGAACTGATTTTTCTGTCATTTGCACAACCCGAATGAAGAAACGTAAAAAGAAATCATTTCACGTCAAGCTGAAGCAATTTATGAAATCCATTCAGGGAAATTAAAGTAAAAAATCTTTCTCGTGAAACCAAAGACTTTCATTATCCATTTTTAATTAATTTAAAATAAAATAGATGTCTTGTTGTTATATAATGTAGAAATACTTTGTTCAAAGGCATCGAGAAAAAATACCCTAATTTAGACTTTTCTCAGAAGGATTTCTTTTTCCAAAATAATTTCTCAATCCAAAATTTATTCAAAACTTTACTTCAATTAATAGCTTCATTTTTCTGATGGGGAATGTTCAGAGGAAAGCCTTCTCCAAGTTCAGCTGATTCTGGATATTCCTGGGTGCTTGCTTTCCTTTGTGCAGTTATGATGTGCATGGATGGGCACGGCCTTCTCACAGCTGTTTCTGAGTCACAGCATCATCATCCTCAGCACCCAGGAGGGCCAGGAGGGCAGAGGCACGTGCTGGTGACCCCTCAGGGCTCTCCACAGCAGCATCTGCTCCAGGAACAAGCTCCCACTGCGTGACGGGAGCTAACCCTGCACTGTGCTGGCTGGAACTGTCACTGACCCTCCTTCCACGCGGGCTTTGGGGATCATTCCTCGCTTTGGATGAGCTGAGCAGTGCAGACAGAGTTTGGAGATTCAATCACAGAGAAGATCTCTGTGTCAGAGCCTCACTGTAGCCATGGAAGTCTACTTCAAACTCATGGGGATTTCCACAGGGGTCCGAACCCTTGGCACTCCAGCCTTCCTCTGTCCCAGCCTTCCATACCAAGGATCCCACTGCAGCTTGGACTAAAGCCAGGCTCGTTGTTATGGATGCAGCATCCCTGGAAGTGTCCAAGGCCAGGTTGAATGGGGTTTGGAGCAACCTGGGATAGTGGAAAGTTGTCCCTGCCCGTGGCAGGGGTTGAAATGAGACAGGCTTTCAGGTTCCTTCCAGCCCAAACCATTCTGGGGTTCCGTATTTCCACAGGGAGCACTTTCATCAGCTCTGTTCTCCTCGATGGAAAGAAAGCCTGTGGGCTCCTGGAGCAGGGCTGTACCTGGTGTGACACCACAGCCCCGTGCCTGGTGCTCCATCTTCCTGCCCCATAAAGCACCGCTTGTCACATCTGGAGCTCCCTGCTCCAGCAGCCTTTACTGCATCCTTCATTTTGATGCCTCGTTCCAGGTTTTAAATAGCTGCGAGTCCCCCATTGCTCATTAGCAGCCTCAGAGAAACGGCTTTTATAGACCCATGTATTAAACAAATAAAAGACGTCAAGGAAACTTAAAAACACATCCAGCTGCTCGCAGATTTACTGCGCCAACATTAAACTCTCATTAAATGTACTTTTATAAGGGGTGGCTTTATTTTTTGACTCTGAATACCTGTGACAGCGGGAAGTGGGGGTTATCGAGATATACTGGCTAAATGAGAACATTTATCGGCGTAAGGTTTATTGGGCACATCTCGGTGACAATGCAGAGCATGCCGGGTGTTTTGTGGGCTGTCACGCAGGAAGGCGCTGCCGGCCTCGCTAACAGGGAGTTTATGAAGCAAATAAACATTTCCTTGCTGTCTGGCTTCCTTGCTTTCCCCCGCCCCCAGTCTCTTTGTCTCCTAGGAAGTTATGCTAAAATTTCAGGGCACTAAAAGTGTCACTGTTTTATCAAGAGGATGTCTTCGTGCATTCGGAAGTAACCTTGTCTCAAATCCCACATTTCAAGCTCTGAGGTGGGTGGGATGGGGATTTCACAGAAGCACAGAACTGTTTGAGTTGGAAGGGACCTGAAAAATCATTTCATTCCCCCCCCTGCCATGGGCAGGGACACCTTCCATTATCCCAGGTGGCTCCAAGCCCTCTCCAACCTGGCCTTGGGCACTTCCAGGGCTGGGGCAGCCACAGCTTCTCTGGGCACCCTGTGCCAGGGCCTCTGCACCCTCACAGGGAGGAATTTCATCCTAATATCTGATCTAAACCTGCCCTCTGCCAGTTTGAAGCCATTCCCCCTTGTCCTGTGACTACCCCAGCTGGGACCACCAGCTCCCATCAGACCTGCTCAGAAACAGCTTGAAACCAGATATTTCTGCCTCTGGTCCTTATCGCAGCCGAGGCCAAAGGTGCTCCATGAGGTTTGCAGAAGGGCTGGCTCCTATCTGGCTCCCACAGCCCGCCCTGGCAGAGGACACCGTGCACTCAATGGATGCACCCTAAGGGACAAAGCAGTGACACCTCTGCTGGCACCTCTCCTCCTCCCTCACTGCCGAGGCACCGCGGCAGAGCAGGGAATCTGCTCACTGCAGCACATCTACTCATCAGATGCTGGATTGATATGGACAAACGTGAGCAAACCAAATTGGTTTATGCCATATTTGAATTTTTATCTGCAACAATAATCCGTTTATTCGTGAATAATTCGGGGTATTAAATACCAAAAACCCGTCTTCGATGCTGAAAGTCACTGGGCCCCAGAGTGCTGGAGGCTGAGGGAGTGTGCTGAGCCAGGCCTGGAACATGCTGGTTGTCTTCTTCATCCTTCAGCTGGGACAGATGTGGTGAGAGTGTGGACAGACCTGCACTCTGACTCGATGTGACCATCCTAGTTTTCTGGCAATGATATTTTTTCTAATATGACTCATATATATTCCACTTCTTGTTTCAAGCAAAAAGTGATTTGATGGCAGAAGAAAGGGTTTATGTCTTTGGGGCCCAATTTTCTGAATACTGCACAAAAATATACATGCAATTCTTGGCAATAATTGAGATTTTGTATGCAAATTGGGTCATTCTGTGTGTGTAATTGCCCTTTCAATGCATAATTGCCCGTGGGCAGGTTTTGCAGAAGATCATATCAACTGCATGTACAGATAAGTCGCACATTTTTATTCACTTCAGGAAATGTGCACAAGCAGGAATTTAAAACCAGACACCCAAGAGGGCTGGGGACTCCTTAGCGGTCTGGAAACAACGAATGCCGGGGCTGCAATCAGCAGGCAGGATTTGGTGAAGATTATGAACCTGAGAAATGGAATAAATATTTGTGATGGATGTCGAGGGCATCCCGCAGCACCGGAGGGGGCAGCAGGAGCCTCCCTCCACCTCACTCAGGGCCCGCCGTGCTGGGGAGGCCTGGCTCACGTTAACCCTTCCTTCTTCTGCGCCGGAGACAAGGGAAAGGCAAATACTCCTTTATTAATTAGCACCACGTAATCACTTTGCAGGGAGGATGACATTTGGACAGGCATCCCAGCCCTCAGCCCCTGTGGAAACTTGCTTCTCCATTCACAGCAGAGAGCAGAGCCTGCAGAGAGTTAAGCCCGCGCTTAACTTGAGGCGTGTTTGCTTTCTGTTCCAATTAATACAAATGCTGATTACTTAAGAGCTTTGCTGAAAAGGGTCCAAAGCACCAAAACGGCCTGGATGGGAGAGGCATTTTGATATCCTGATTAGAGAAAACCTGTTCCAGGGTCTTCAAGGAATATCCACAGAATTTTTGTGAGCCATTTTCCCTTCCGCAATCTTTCTACCTAAGTTTTAAAGACACTTTTACTGAAGATTTACTGATAGAAACCTTCTACTGAGTGCATTTGATTGCCTCATATTTCAGAAACAATGTGGGAATGGAAAAATCTCTCTCTTTAGGCTCCATTATCTTAGACTCCTATTGTCGGCCTGGAGTTATAAAGAACCAATACTACCTTTAAACACTGAATAGCTTAACTGCTAAAAACATAAAGTGAAAGCACTAAACACATCAGTTTTGTGTAAAAAACCTGCACTTTTTCCTTTGTAATAAACAAATAGGTATATAACAGCAACCAAAATAAACCAGGTAAATGCTTTGGCTCCTCTTCTCTGAGTGCTGGGCTGTAACTGCTGGGTGAAAATCCATCACTGTGTGACTTTAGCCTCCACACTGGGAACGAGGGTCGCTGTCTATTCACAGCCTCCAGTGACAGAGTGGGTCATTTCAAGGGTTAGCAGTGAGGAAATATTGTCCCTGGAATTAGGGTCCCCTCGACCAGGGTGTGTGTCCAGCAGAGCTGCAGAGCACAGCCTGCCCTCCCATTTTCTGTTGCGGTCACGATTGTCCTGGTTGACAATTAAATTCTTCTGGGCAAACCCCGTCTGTTTGTGATAAGTTTGATAAGATAAATGATTTTTCTAGACAAAGGAAATGCAAGATATCTCATCTATCTGGACCAAAGATGTCATTTGATATAGTGCCACATGGGAAATTATCAGCTCAGCTGAAAGCGGTGAGAATTTATACAGGAGCTGTGAAGTGGGAACAGCGCTGGCTAAAGGGGAGCCCGTGACAAGGAGCAGCAGAAGGGGAATTATCACTCTGAAGCGAGGTTACCAGTAAACATCCCTGAGGATCAGGAGTGGATCTGAACATATTTCATTTCTGCAATGACCTTGGAAGGGAGTGACGAGAGTGACAATGACACCTGGAGCTCACGCGATGGAAGGTGCATCCTCAATGCAAGCCAGGACAGGGCTATTAACTGAGGACTGACCTTGAAAACTGAGGCAATAGAAAAGGGATAAAATACAATAATATATAATGTATGGACGAGTTCTTATGGAGCAGCAGTGAGAATTTCAGCTATTTGTTAGAAATGACTGAGGATGAGAAAGACCTGAATGTGCTTGGACGTCACAGGTTAACCGTTAAGTGGCAATTATATGGTTTCAAGGAAAAAATGATCAGATATACACAATTCACCTTTTCAGTTAAGGCTAGAGGTCTAGAGAAGCACTAATTCAATTTTACAAAGGTAGGCCCGACCTCATCAGAATAGTGTGTACAGTTCTCTTCCCCCAAGAGTGAGAGGGAAGAATTCAAACAGCAACTGGTACCATAAGGGGATTTAGGACAATCAGAGGAATGCAGGGACTGTCCAGCTGAGAGAGGAAAAAAGCACTTGGTTTAGTTAGGTAAAGACTGGAAGTGGAACATATGGAGGGGCAAACACTCAAAGGAGAAAATTGCTGCTGAAAAGAAATAACAGCAGTGGGCACGAGGACAAATGACTTAAATAAGCCAGGAGTTAATTTAGGCTTGGAATTAGAGGAAAATCGATGTAGTAACAAGTAGGGGCAAACCCCTTTAACAGTCATGGAATAAAGCATGAATGGTGCATTATGAAGTTTGTAATGGAGCTGGAGGAGGAGCTGGGTGTCAGGAGCAGGGATATGTTCCCAAGTGGTGTTTTTTGGGAAGGACTGAGCGTTGTGGCTGCAATGTGCTGTGTAACGGCAGCCCAGGGCACATAAAGATTTCTATCTATAGGGAAGTTTGAGGAATTGCAGCTCATAAAACACACACCTTTGAAGGTAATCAAGGGGATACACAGCTAAGGAAAACTATTTGGGATTACCATTGCCATTGTACACCTGGTTTTAAGCCTCTAAGCATCCACTGAAAGAGGCAGAGATTGGACTGTGAGGGTTACCTGCCCTGACTGAGGGCTCTGTGTAGCCAAGAGCCCTGCTGGGCAGCCCGTGCTCGGCCTCGGAGGAGAGCATACTTACAGAAAATACACATTTTTGCCAAAACTGGACTCTGGTCATGAATGATTCATGAACGGAAAACAAGGCTTCATTCATCAGATAATTTATATGTGAACCACTCCTTCCACCAGCTACAGAAACGAGCCCAGATGCCCGTGGGTCAGAGCTGTAGTGAGCCCCTCGCAGTGGGAAGGATGCTCTGCTGATGCTGCACTGGGCTGTGTCCCCACTAGCCTGGCACCAGCCCCTCGGTGGCAGGGCAGGAGGAGCTCTGCTGCTGCTCAGGGTGGGCTTCCTGATGTCGTGAGTGGCTACCTACAAACAGAGACTGGACAGGAGTAAGGGAATAAAGGCAGGGATTTATTTGAAAGGCCTTCAAAGGTACCACCCTGGGGAGCCAGAGGTCACCTCCCGAATGGACCCCAAGATGGACAACGAGTCACGAGTTCTTCACACTTTTATAGGTTTGGTCCATTTGCAGATCAGCATAAATTCGCCAATTAAAACTTTAGCTAATGATGCAATTTCTTCAGTTTCTCCACCTCTCTAGAGGCCCTGGTTTACACCTTTGGGCCTAGGACAGCCTGAGTGTCCTTGAACAGCAAGCTCAGAGAAGCTTTGTTATGTCTATCTGGCCTAGCAGAGCAGCTAACAAGCTGCAAGGAACTTCAGAGTTTCACACTAAACAAGACGAGATTTGAAAAATATAAAAGTTAAAATCTAAGACCTCACTTCCTGGCTGCCAGCAGCTGCTGCACAGCCTTTGCTGGGGTCTGCTACCTGGAGCAGCCTCTGTGGGTGCTGAGCTCATTGAGGGAGCTCTGATTTGAGGGGTGATGGCAGATCTCACTGAAATCCAAATGCCAAAATCCTTGCTCCCACCACGACTGGGCTGTGCTGGGTGGAAGGGGAACATGGGTGTGCTGATCTCACAACTCCTGCAGTTTGCAGGGACAGGAGGAGGCTTTCAAGGTCTGCCTGCAGACCTGCTCATGCCAGAGGTCAAGGGCAGTGGCACCCGAGCACACTGAGTAAAACCAGAGTGTTTTCACAGAGGTTTAAGGCTGTGAAACCACAGCCAGCATTAATCGCTGTGCTCATGTCAGCCTCACTGATGTCCATTCCTTGCTAAAATGCAGTCCAGGGTCACCACAAACTTCCCACACCACTGCAATGAGTAATTAACTGCACCTAGAGAAAGGAGGGATAAGACCTCACTGCTGTCTTGGTGTTTGCCATGGCCCTGCCTAAGACAGCCCCAGTCTTATGGAGCTGTGTAATCCCTCCAAAAAATGAGCCCTCCCTCATCCTTCCCGAGGTCTGTTTGTTAAGCCCTGACTCTTTCTATTCACTTTCCAGCTAATGTAAGCATTTGCCCAGGGCCTGGTTGACTAGCAAACAAAATATAACCTTCACTAGTGAAAAAAAAGCAACCTTTACTAGTATTGATCTGCCAGTTTAGTTGCAGACAGTCCTGAACCTGCTGCAGAACATAATAGAGAGCAGAAATACATTTCACCTGCAAGTAAAGGGCTTGGAACTTATGAAATTTAACTGCATGTGTTCACCCACCTCCACTCACCTCGTACCAAGCAGCTCCACCAATCAGCTTTCTAAAACCTCTTCTTTACAGGGAATTAGGTGAGATGGACAGTTGGTCTGACCCAGTAGTGCTGATGTTATTTTTTATTAGAAATAGGCTGAGTTAATAGCAAATTTATAGCAGCTTCCAGCTGGAGCTGCTCTAAGGCTGTGCAGCTGCAGAGTGATGAGACCTGGGGGGAACACACATTCCTGGTGAGAGTCTGGCTTTCCTTCTGCACTGCTGGGTCCCCTGGAGGATTTTGCAGAAGGGGCAAAATTCTTTTAATATCACTGGGCAAACCAGACAGATCTGTTGCCCAGATCTACCTGTAGATCATTTGTGCTGAATCTAGGAAATTAACCAAGAGGCTTTATGGACATTAATAATGGGAATGTGATCTCTCTGCTTCCTCCTGACCTCGGAGAAAGCACGTGAGGTGACCCCAGTGTGCGAGCTGAGCCCTGCTGGGAAGGCAGAACCCCTGCCCTCAGTGTTGTGTGCAGGCTGGCCTGCTGGAATTAGCAAAATCCAGATCACCCTGCTGGGACAGCTTTGTGCCCTGCCCCACCCCGAGGCTGCTCCTCTGCCCCAGCCCCCTGGTTTTCTGCAGAGCATCGTTACTTCCCCATTCCCTTTGTGCTGGTCTCTTGCCTGTGAGTGCAGACACCTTCAAAACCTCCCACCTCACCGGCTTCCTACTTGCCAGGTTTTCCTCTTGTTGCTTTCTAAACGGATTCCCTTTGCATCTGCCCTTCCTTAGTTCTCTTATTACCATCAGCTTTCCCTTCGTGCACTGGTTCCTTCCTCCTCTGGCACTCCCAGACGTTCCCTGCTCTGTCCATCCCTCCTGCCCACCCGTTCATTTTTAGCTCTTTTCTCACACCACTGCACTGGTTCCAGCCCTCCCCAGCAGTTTTTAGGAGACATCCTATCTCCAGCCTACCTCTGCATGTAGCTTGTACAGTTAAACATTATAGGTTTTCTCCTCTGAATAGAGGGTAAATAGAGCTAGAAAGGGACCTTTCAGACACATCCCTCACATCTTTTGGCTGTCCAGATGTGCACAGATGTGTTGACTTTCTTCTTAGCAAACACATCAGACTGTCTGCTACAGATAACTTCAGGGATCGGGTGATTCCCTGAATTTTTAGACCTAAATTTTATTTGCCTTCAAGGGTTTCTGTGGCATTTGCTGTCAAAGCTATTTCATATCTGCCCGTATCCACTATGGATTTTCAGTTTCCACATTCATATGTTAAGAGAGAAATGAGAAAAGCAAAAATGCCCTTTTTGATGCTAATCTTCAGAGTCTCAATAACCAAATATTTCTTTTTAAGATGGTAGAGGCAGTGACCATCTTCTAATTCACAGCATTATTTCCTCTCTGAAATTTTCACAGCACAGGAGATCGTTGCTGCCAACACATGCCAAGAAGTTTGTTAATTGTCATCCCTACCTTCCAAAGCTGGTGCTGAGCTTGAAACCACTGCAGTGATTGCTGAGCTTGTTTGCAACGTGAATATTACAAGTATTTTCCCCACAGTTCTGCATTGCCTTCTGGTCCTCACTTCAGTGTTGGCTAAGCTGTCATTTACAGGAGTGATGCTGTCATTACAATATTTGATGTTTTTTCTGAGCGTAGCTGTCGCTGAAAGCACACTGTGTGCTTCCTAAGGAAACTTGCTATTTATTTCTCACTGTGAAGTTGGTGGCACTGCCAAGGAGCAGGTGTGGGCAACCTCACCTGTGACTTCAGCGTGGCTGGAGCATCAGGCAGACGAGCTGCCACTGCTCCACCCTGGCCTTGGGACAGTGCCTGACAGAGGCACACCTTTGTTTGTGCTGGATTACACCTCCAGATATCCCAGATGTTCTGCAGTGGGCTCTGGTGAGTGCTTTTTGCAGTCTAGACACTATCTGATGGTAATTCCCTCAGCCTAGAGACTGGGTTGTTGATTACTGGGGGTTTTTTAATTACAATTTATGCTGTTTTGATTTGTTCACGTGGTTTATAGAATCATAGACTCATTTAAGTTGTGAAAGCCCTCTAAGGCCACAGAATCCAACTACTGCCAAGCCCACCACTAAACCAAGAGTCACGTCTACACATCTTTTACCCACCACAGAATCACAGAAACACTGTTTTTAAGTTGTTGTGGGGCAAACCACATTAGTCACCCCACTTGTCCTAGAGCCAAGGCCCCTAATTTGCTGAGAGAGACACTGCAGAAGACCTTCCCAGTTTACCAGACTTTTTCTCTGTCCCACTGAGAGATTTTGCTTGCTCCTTGCAGGGCTTTGCTGGCTCCAGGTTTTGCAGAGCAGTCACAAGTTTTCCTCTGTTCTTCCACTCCAGCACATATCCTCATTCCAGTGACACTGATGGACTTCAACTTTGGGGAAACTGCTGTTGTGTCTTCTGTGTACTGATTAACTCTTGTTTTTCTAAATCTTGGAAGTTTATTTGCAAAAGCCAACAGTTTCATGTAGTTTCTGTCTGTTTGCTGCTTTCTAAAAGTGGTTTGTCCACTTAACATTTGTTTTTCCTATTAAAAATCTTCCTTTGTTGATCCCTGAGGGGCTCCAGCTGCTGTAACCTGACCGTATAAACCTTGGAGAGTGGACAAAGTGTTTTCCTATCATTTCTTTGAGAAGCCACTTTGCCTTCATGATCCATCTCCTTCCCCTTGTCTTGGCTAATGTGGCGTTTTCCAGCACCGTTCTTTGTTTTACGAAGAATTTCTTCTGCTGCTTTTGTGAGGATATTTTGGAGAAGCTGATGGTGCTGCTTCAACCCTCTCACACACTCTCTAGACGACCTCACCTACCCTGACTTAGGTTCCTTTACCTGTAAACTGGCACTGGCTGGTACTGCTTGATACCATCCTGCAGGAAGATGTGTGACCTGCGAATCAAAGCCTTGTAGCACCTGATTTATTCCCCAGTTCAAATTGAAATTGATCCCGTGCTTGTCTTACAGCTTTCACTGTCCGTTTGGTTAATGAATTAGGATTTTATTTGGGTCTGTAGTTTAGTCCCACACCTCTCCATGCAAGTTATGGTTCCCTCACTCAGTCTGTACCAGTGGCGGCTCTGCAGCTGCAGGGTAAACGTCACCAATATTTCACCGTTTGCATTCTCCTAATCAGGTCTGCTATTTGGTTGCTTTTCCTCACAGTGGTTGTTTTTTCTCAGCTGAAGTCTCCCATTGTTTAGAGGAAGTCATGCCTGGGTTTTCATTAGAGTCTGGAGACAGCTGCAGACCTGACCCTGCCTGTGCTCCCCGTGGCTCTTTGGAGGTGTGTGACTGTGGATAAATTACAATCAGCTCACTGGAAACCTGGCTGTAAGCAATTCCTCTGACATGCAAATTGCTGAAGATTATTGGTTGTGTAGACACTGTACTAACACCAAACCATCCCCATAACCTGAATATTTAAAACTCAGTGCAAACTGGTACGGAAGCATTGCTGCTCTCAGCAGGACTGTGCTGCGTAGAATGGAGTGCAGCTCTGGAGAAGCACCAGCTGATACTATATTTATTGTTCTATGGATCTTAGGGCTCATCGTGGGTCCTGTAGGTTCATCCAGTGCAGCTTCTTTGATATTTGCCTGGGTGCTGGGATTGTAGGAATTCTGCCTCTCCCTGGATGTGTCTCACCTTACATTCTCTTTGCTGGTGTCTCTGGAGCTCAGGCAGCCCCACACCCCACAGCTGGCAGGTGCAGTTTGCCTCTTCAGCTCTTGCAAGAGTCTTCAGAACTGAATCCATGACAAAAACCTATAAAAACCAAAGACATTCTGTGACTTCAGGAATTCTCAGGAGGAATTGCTCCTATTTAATAAAATAATCCAGTGGCACCTAGCCAGGAGCAAGCAGTACAAATCAAGTCTCATTACTTCAAGTTAGAGGCATAGAATGAATTCCAGAATGGTTTGGGTTAGAAGGGACCTTAAAGCTCATCCAGCTCCACCCTCTGCCATGGGCAGGGACACCTTCCACTGTCCCAAGTTGCTCAAAGTCCTGTCCAGCCTGGCCTTGGACACTGCCAGGGATGACGCAGCCACACCTTCCCTGGGCACCCTGTGCCAGGGCCTCCCCACCCTCACAGGGAAGAGTTTCTTCCCAGTATCTAATCTAAATCTCTCATCTTTTTGTTTAAAGCCATTCCCCCTTGTCCTTTCACTATCTGCCTGTGTAAAAACTCACTCTCCCTCTTTATGACCTGCAGGGAAACTCATTCATCTAAAGAAACTCCTGTAAAGCAGAGGCAGTGTGCTACAAGAGTTATAGAAAAGGGTGAAAGCTGAAAGTTGTGTTGGGGTTGGTACGTAAACTTGCTAACTTCTGTTTTGCTGCAGGGCCGAAGTTCCACACTGAACTGGTGGCAATGTTGGATTTCCTGCATCCAGTAAATACCCACAGGGGAGAGCAGCGTCCCTGTCAGCCTCGCCCTTCAGACCACTGACTGAAAGTCTAAGAGTGGACCAACTGCTGAACCTCAGTGGCAGACGCTTTAAATTACAGCCCAGGGAGCAGCAGAAAGGCTTTCCCTGGCTGCCTCTGCCGTGCCTCTTCTGCTGGTAATTTTCTTTCCCAGTGCTTTGGAAGCGCCGCGTTCCCCCAGCCCTCAGGGAGTGTTAAATCCTGACATTCCCGTCGAAGCTGTGTGTGCAGCATCTGCTCTCCTCCCCCCCGGATCACATGCACGGCCTCTATTTATAGCAGGAGCGAATTTTTGTTCTTGTGCATCATTCCAGCAGAAAGCTAAACAGAAGGAGAAGCTGATGCAGGAAAATGTTCCCTCAAGTCAGATTTTCAACAGAGAAAGGAGCAACAACTTCCTGCCCTTTGCAGTGCCCTCACACGCCACAGTGTCCATCCAGAATCCTCCACTGGCCACTGTGCCATGGCCAAGTGCCTCCTGGAGGCCACCAAACCACAGTAATGGGCACATTCAAATTGAGCCAAGTGTATTTAGTTTTCAGAAGACTGGCATAAGTCATCTTTATTGAATATAATTTAGTTTTAACATATTGCTCTGTGCTTGAGTTATTATCTTCACTGTGCTTGGAGAAATAAATTACATTGAAGCCTTTATTTTTGACCCGTGACATCAATACATGCCATGGACAGATTCCAAAATCTTATCAGCTTTGGCATGGCTATTAAATTACAGTGGTGAACAAACCTCTTTAGAAATGAAAAATGCTTTTGGAGCTTTGACCTTTTACATTTCAATTCGTAAAGAGCCCAGTGCAAATGGGAAATGCTGATCAAAATCCAGTTACTTTAATCTTCCGGGGTGTCCTTTCTGCAGAAGAAAAGAACAAAATGTATCTTCTTGCCTTGTAGCCCTTCAGATCTTGACACCAAACTTTGCCTGCAACTCTGAGATTTGGTGGAAGCAGAGCTTGAAAGCACAGAACATGGCAAACCAGCCAGAGCCACGGAATTTCCATGAAGAAACCTCCTGCAAGATAAAGGAACTAATTAAAATTGGCCAAAGGCACACTGCTGTTCTGCTGTTCACGGGTGTTCCAGGAGGATGTGTGAGGATCTGCAAGATTTTTACCTCTGCTCCTCTTCCCTGAGAATGCACCGAGGCTTTGTCTGTCTGCAAGATGAGGAATTGTACCAAAATGGGTGTTTTATGTACTCTTAACCCAAGTATTTAAGTATTCTGAAGCCTAGATTCGGGCTGTTTTCTCACTTCTCCCACCGTCTTCACAGAACCATTTTCCCTTTTTTAAAAAGTTCTGCCTTATTCCTTGTGCAGCACATGGTGATGTCAGATGGGGAGTGACACTGGGGTCAAAGGACACAGTTTAGGAACAACATTGCAGAGCTCTGTGTGTCACTTGGCTGAGGAAGCTGCAGGGACAGGTCTATACCAAAATCAGCCATGTCACAGAAATATTATTCCCATTACTTAAAATTTTTAACTTCCCTTGCTCTTCTCAGCCACGTGAAGCACAAGGTTTAGCTGCCTGTGCTCGTGGGGGAAGGATGAGGGTGTTCCCAAATCTCCACAGGCAGCCAGAGACATCACTCAGTGCACGGCTCTGAGGCACCTTTAGAGTGGGGCTGAAAATTCATTCCTTTCTCATCAATCCTCTGGCTGCACTTGCTTTCAATATTATTTAATAGTGCTTTACATATTTCTGACGACTGTTGGAGAGAGGAATTTTTTTCTACTGCTGATGAGAACAAAAAATACAAGTTACACTGAAATTAATGAGTACAGCTGGACAAAGACCCAGTTGTTCCATATTAAGCTTTAATTAAACTGTAGCACTACAGAGTCAGAGGAGTTTCTGGGTTGTTTGCGATGTTTCAAGAGAGTAATTCCACCCTAGGACATCCATCAGCAATGCTCATTTATATTCCACTTTAATCCCATATTACCTTCTCAGAGCCAGGGGAAATCTTGACATCCCAAGGAAGGGACAAGCCAGGTTCTTTTGCTGAATCAGAAAACAGGGATGGGCCCAACAGCCTGGGGCACAGAAAGGTCCCTGGAGTTGGGAATGCAGAGAAGATAATTGAGTTTACTGATGCACTAAATGGGCTTTACATTTCTAAATGAGTAATTATGGTCAATAAATTCACCAAGAGCAAGTTGGATGTTAATTTTTTGGTTTTGATATATTCTAGGTACCGTGTTGGACCTAAATTACGGACAGCAAGTGGTTAACAAGTCTGCAAGGCTGGTCTGTTGGGCAGAGAGCTAAAATAAAGCACCGTGCTGCAGGAAAACCTAATGTATGTTAATTGAATGCCAATTGATTAAACATATTCATTGAGGTTTCACATCTAGGTCATAAGTAATCTATCTATTACATACTTGTTAAACCTCATTAAATAATTGCCTAGTGGTATTTAACATGCAATAAGTATCCCCTGAAATTCAGCTAAAATGTATTCCTGCATTTGCTTAGGAGCTCGCCCGAGTGAATCGATCAAAGGTTTAAATAAAAGGGATCTGCTGCACGGTGCTGTGAGACATCCCAGCAAGTCTGCTAAAAGACACACAGTATCTGCCCAATTCTCCATGTAATTCCATGCAGAGGGAAAGGATTAGTCACTGCAAAGCTGTGCTCGGGGATGGAGAGCTGCAGACTGCAGGACAGAAGCAGAACAGGAGAGTGAGAGACCCTGGAAGAGTTTTCTGAGGTGTACGGACTTGGAGCTGCAAATTTTACTTTTATTTTCGCAGGTGAAAAATGTTTGCTACAAATCTAAATGTTTATCCCCAGGTACAGGGCTCACTTGTTGCTGGTGAATTATTAGCAACGTCTTGCAGCTACAGGCTCTGGAGCGAAACAGCTCCAGTCACCTCACAAACATAAATTAAAGACTCGTGGGGTCTGTGGGAGGCAGCCACTTTATATCATCCATTGCTCATCGAAGGCATAAGCAAGCTCAGGCACTGAGTTTAAATTATTTGCCTAGGCTGTCTCGGGAAAATCGATGGGGAACATCAGCCAGAAAATTCAGACATATCTACCTCTCACCTCCGGCTGCGCCAGGTAACTCCCGGCGAGAGCTTCAGCCCGGGTGTGCAAACTGCCCCTGCTCCTGCAGAGCAGTCACTGCACCACGGCCTGGAAACTTCCCATTCCCCTTATCCCCATCCTCTGGAGCCGGAATTAATAATGAGCAGCAAACTAAAAACAAGAACAAAGCAAAAATCCTCCTCAAACAAACAAAAGTAAAACCACTTTTATCGGCTACAGCCTAATTTTTGATGGCTCGCTGAGACGTCTGCTTGTGGCACAAATGAGCAGCCTGTGCAATTTATGGAGCTCCTGTTGCTGCTCAGGATGCTGCACCAGGCCCTGGGCAGGAAGGTTTTATTCCTCATGGGATCTTCCTGGAGAGCCCCTCTGAGCCCCACGGCAAGGGGAAAATGCCCCTTTGCCCCCTCTGAGCTCCTCCCAGTCACCAGAGAGTCCTGGGGGCATCCGGCTGGAGATGACATCCCACTGGCACCTCCCCATCCCACACAGACCTGATCTTGTAATTAAACCACTTTAATCATCCCATGCGGCAGTTCAGACCAGTTCCTGAGAGACCGGAGAGACAGAAGTGTGACAGTGACTAAGAACCCTAAATATCTAAGGGTTTGTTTTTTCTGTGACACATCTGATATTTTATAGACGTGAGCTAGAAATGCTGCTGAAACCTGCTGATTTTCCTCCTCCGGCTTATTTAATTTTTTTCAAGTTTGTAGGGAATTTCTAGATGAAACTGTAGCAGGAGGATGAGAGCAAACACACGGGGGAGCACTCAGACTGTAGGAGCCGGAGCACTCCTTGCACCCAGCTCGTGCACCTGAAATGACCATTTCAGTGGAAAACCTGGCTTTTCAAAAACCCCATTTGTTCTGAAGAGTTCACCATTTCCCAGAAACCAAAAGTACCACGTGGAATTTCCTAAAAGCCAGGAGCACAGGGTGACCCACTCTGTCTCTCTGTGCTAGAAAAGAGGAGCACTTTTAGAAAGTCTCGGTGTCCTCAGCAACAAAGAAATGCTGAATTTTGAAGCCTGTCTCCACTAAATGCATTTTTAAAAAAAATTTTACTCCCTGTTCTATAGTTGGAAATTTCTTTCAACAGCCTTTGCATTTATATTGGGTTTCTGGTCTGCCTAATCTTCGATGTCCAGCTCAGCAAACTCCCCTGTTTGGAAATGAATCTCCTAAAATACAGATTTGAGACTTAAAAGAGGGTATTTTGTGTGTCCACCATATGAGCAAAGCACTTGGCCCCCATAATAAATTCCCTGTATTTGCACAGTTTTTGTCATGTTTGCACAGTAAACGTCTGTGAAATCGATTTAATAGTTTAATTTTTCCAGTGCTTGTGAAGATAGGTACTTCAGGAACATTGCTTAATACACAGCCAAAGCATAAACCCAGCCACTAAACAGTATTATATAATTAAATTTCCATTTAATGGTGTTTATGCTTCTGTTTTGAAGCTGGAAATGTGATATATGCACACACTTCATAACAGGTGTGTTGTAATGTTATTAACAGGCAATGATGCTAACGCTTCGAGTTCCTTTAATTTGTGCATTATTAAAGAATCCTTGCCTCATTCTCACATAACAGATTCCAGAATTACCCTCGCAGAGGTAAATACCACAATGCTGGAATAACTATGGCCTCTTTGCAGCCATCAGCCCTGCCACAAAGCTCTCTGCAAGACACAGGTGCAGCACTTCTCCATCCTCCCCAGCCTTGCCCACAACTCAGTTCGTGTTTAATAGGACTCAAGAGACAGCAGAGACAAAGGAAAAGGGTTTTTATGCACATACTCACAAACGCAGCAAGGAAATGGCACAGGAGATAACATTCCTCTGGCTCTTGGCTGGAATAACAAAGGGTTCTGAGGGTGAGGAAGAGTGTGGCTGAAGGGAGAGGAAGGCAGGCGTTTTTATTTCCTGGTAAAGTTAGGAGTTAATCAAAAGGAGTAACACATCACTTATAAGTGATATATATAAATAAGTATCACTTATTTATATAATTGGTTGTATTTTAACGTGAATATGTTTGGTAACACTCCAGGAAAGGGATAAAGGTCTCACAGTGAGCAACCTCAGGCACCAGGGACACAGAACTTTCAGCATGTGTGGGACTATGCAGGTGATGCGTTCTGGGGTCCTTGGAATTGTGGAATCATGGAATATTTTGGTGGAAAAAGCCCTCTAAGATCATCAGGTCCATCCATTAACCCAGCATCGCCGTGTTCACCACTAAACCATGTCCCCAGGTGCCACATCCACACATCTTCTGAGCACTTCCGTGGAAGTCTACAGGCAGGTTTCTGTGCCTACACACCTCTGGGTCCTCCTGAGGCTGTGTTTATGAATGCTTCCAAATGGACAATAAAAATATCTGTTTTTCTAGCACTGATGTTTATTTACAGTCAGCAGGGCTAATGGAAAATTGTTATTATGATGATTTAAGAATGGATTTTACAGAAAAAAACAGAAAGATCTGGTCGCACTTTCATCATGTGGTTAGAGAAAAAGATCTTTACATTACTTCTGCTGCGGATGGGTTCAATATCCTTAAAAAAACAAGGTCAATATCATGATCTGCATTGTTCAAATATGAAAACAGAGCCAAAGTGTGCTACTTCTCTGGGGTTATGTGCAATGCAGTGTCACAGCGTGCTGATGGAGTGGCAGGTACATCACAGGTGTGAATTTCTCATTAGGAAATACCTGGAAAGCAGCAAGAAATGATGCTCACTTTAATCAAACAAATGAGCTAAAAATATGGTGGTGATAAAATGCTGCTTAATCTGATCTCACGGACAAAACTGCGCTGTGCTGTAAAGAATAATAATCATTTCTCTCCAGCCTATTCCATTTCTTTGTGTTCCTGCAGCAGAGCGGAGAGAGCAGGAGCTTTCAAAGATCTCCATGTGCAACGAGGTTTTAAATAGTCTCACACAAACATTTCTTGGGAGAGTAAGCAGCTGCACGGGCACCAGTTCCCTCGTGAAGGGGAGGGGAGTGACAGGGTCAGGGCAAGGCTGGCGGTGGGATGCTCCAGGATCAGTGAGCCAAAATAAGGATTTCGACAGCCAAAGGCATCAGTGAAATTATAAATCATTTCAGGAGTCTCTTCAAGAGCTGGGTGCAGTGCATTCCAGGGATCAGCTCAGTTCAAGTAAGCAGAAGGTGAAGCGTAGTGAAAGGAAAAAAGGAAACAATTTAAACTGCTCGTGTGTGGAGTCAATCTTAAATTAACTGTAGGGAGTCAGGAGAGCAACAAGGTGTCTTTGCCAACAAGACGTCTCTTCAGTGAGAAGTGGTGGCCAGAAAAGCAAACAAAATGCTCATTTGCATTAAGAAAAAAGCTTGAGAAAAGTACAGAATTATTCCTTATCTTTAATATGAAATGACACCACACCATGGATCCTCTGCTCAGCCTCCCTCTCCAGTCTTAAGGGAGGAGAGAGCAGAAATAAAACAGGTCTGGAGAAGGCAATGAAAATGATTAAGTGAATAGAAAGCTGAAGTGTGTAGAAAGATTAAAATATTAGAACTATATATCTTAGACATTAGAGGTAAAAGGGGTGATGACAGAGAGAAATAAAAAAATAGCAAAAGTGATGATAGAGATATAAAAAATAGAGGAAGGTTTAAAGAAGGTAAGTCAAGAACTCCTATTCCTTGAGCAAGAGGTGTATAAGATGAAATTAAAATCAATAATTTAGACCTTCTTTACACATTTAGAGATGCTCAAGAGAAGACTAACATCTGTATAAATTGTGTCCAGGAGTACATTGGGAGCGGTAACCTGCAACAGGTAAGAACCATCACGGTCCTGAGCTCAGCCCAGCCATGAGTTCTTGAAGTCTGAATGATCAGAAGGTGTCTTAGGTCATTAATGGATTTACTGCCTCTGCTCCTGGAGCAGCAGGTGGAATAACTTCCAGGGAAAAATACAATTTTATGTATCTCTGCACTGAGATAGAGATCAGGGTTGGTTTTTTTCTCTCTCTTTTTATTTCTTTGGGATTAATGGAGTAGAAACCTCTCTGAAATCTACAGCAACAGGAATTACTCTCAGTGTGTGTGTCCATGGATATTCGAGATGCGTTCCGGACAGACACCACACCCTTTCCAGCAGGCTGTTCTAAGTGCCACAAGATGAAGAAGAACAGGTTTCTAGAGCACTTCCAGAACAAAATCAAATGGTTCTGCATGGATCAACTCAGCCAGTGCTGGGAGAGGGGAGCTGACATCACACCGGGTACCACGGCCCTGCTCCAAGCCAGCAGAAGGCTGGGCTTCCCAGGAACAGCACAAGAAATCCTGTGCCCAGCCTCATCCCAAGCGCCCTGGGCAGCTGCCCCGAGTCTTTTTCATGGTCAAAGAGAGATGGGAGACTGATGGGACTGTATTTCCCTGTGCCAACAGAACTCTGGGCTGGCATTTCCAGGGAATTGTTACACTTTTCCAGTGGTTAATCACTTGTCCTTTGGCCTCCTGCCTTATAACTCTGTTTGACACATCCTATAATTACTACTTAGGGAGTTTTATTACTTAATTATGCAATCAGGTATTGCTTTTTAACATGCCATCAATCCCTCCCCACCACCCCCCCATAAGCCCCCAAACAAGTTTCCCTTTTCAATCACATTTCTCAAAAATTTCCCACAAAGCAAGGAACTGCCGAATTTGTGCTTTGATGAATAAGGTGTAAGGATTTCCAGTGCACAAAATCCTTGCCCATTTTCTGTGCCTCTCCCACTCCTCCACTCCCGAGCCCTTTGATTTCAGGCTGTGATAATATATGTAGTCACATTTACCAGTACTGGCAGAAAGCAGCCAGAGCACCTCATCCTTTTTACTACATCTCCTAAAGACAAATTAAGACTCCACCAGACAAGCTGTTGGCTTGTGTGAACATCTGCCTGGCACTTCGTGGGCTGCTTGCAGAACACTCCCAACCCTGAACCGTGTCCTCCTATGGATCGGTGGCTCAACCCTTTCCACCCCGTGCACATTTGGTGCAGCCATGAAACATCCCAGCACACTTTAAAGACCAGGTTTACTGCTGCTGTGTCACTGGAGGAAGATAAAGAGAACATTGCCATGCCGTTCAGGAGGGTTTGCGTTTGGGGAGGAGCTCTCAGTCCCTTCCTAGTCTTTATTCTGTGGTTCTCCCATCAGGAGAAGCAAGGCTGAGGTTCTGCAGCAGTTCCTGGAGGCAAAAAAACCCACAGTGAAAAATAATTTTAAACCAACTTGGTTGTCATCCCCAGTCCCTGGTGCAAGGGTGTGCTGATTTATGACAACCTCCCAAAGCTGCCCCCAGACTGCTTGACAGCCCAGACAGACAGAGATTCTTAATAGCGTGAAGTGCAGACCCGTCCCCTTCCACCTCCAACATCTCCCCTGCTCCAGGACCACGGCTCCACATAAATCTGCCATGCCTGTGCCCAGGGAATTGTCTCCCGGCCTCCTGCAGATTGTAAGGGCTGTTCCAGGAGATAGAATTAGTACCTTGATGCTCGGTATTGATCCCTGTTTGATTTATATTCTCTTGGTCTGATTTTCTCCTCGGCGTCATGAGTATAAATCAAAAGTAATGCCCACAAGAGTCAGAAGCTACGCTGGCTTTAAACTTGTGTAAGTGAAATTGAGGTTCCTTAACTCCAGGCTTTTCTGGTGAAAAGGGAGGGCAGAGTAGAAAGATCAGTGCCCTGACTCATGGGAATACAAAATAGCCAGTCAGTGTAGGACACAGTCTTCAGCCATACCTCTATTTTATTTCCTGAACCTGGATTTCAGCTGAAAGAATTCCTGGAGTATCTCTCCTAGAGAGTTAGTTTTGAAATATCTTTGTCTGCAACAGCCAGCAATCCTCCCTTTTGGACCTCCATGTGGGAGCTGAATTAAAATTTCCTTGTAGGATGTGAGGAGGAATCTTAGGAGGGACAAGAAATATACTTTTGCAGTGCCATTTCCAATGCGTGACCATTTCATGTTGAGTCATTCGGATAAAAACCCACGAAGACACCAAAACTCTGTAATCAATTTTTATTTCCAAGGGAGTCTTCAATGGCCATTCATGGTCATATTCAAGAGACTGATATGGCCTGGAGATTCTCTTTACAAAATTTGGTGCATTTTTCTAAGACCACTCTTCAGATGTCCTAAAATACCCATTGATTTCTCCTGGAGCTCTCATGTGCTGAAGAGCTGCTGAGTAATGGAACCAGGAGGAAGAGTGGTCTGCATGCACTGTAATTCTTCACTGTGGCAGATTCAGAGAGGGTTGAGAGAGGTCTGGGGGGATCAGGCTGTATCCTCACGGAGTGGAAGTCCACTCCAGGTAATAGAACTGGTGTGAAAAATTTATAAAGGAGAAAGCTTCCAGGGGGTCCCCTGGCAGCAGCGTGGAGGTTCTGATGTGACTGATGGAAAAAGTAAATGTGTCTGAGCAAAGGCCAGGGACCATAAAAGGCTTTGTAGAGAAAATGGACCCTCTTAATTAAGTTCTGGGTGGTTTTTGCATAGCTGGGAGGCAGAAGTGCTGGACTGTCAGGAGGAGCCAAACAACCCGCTCCTCTTTATTTCTCCTTCGTGACCAGGTATTCCTCAATGCCTCCCTCTCAGCACTCTCTGACAAGGCACAGAGTGGAATTTTAGTAGAAGCACTGAGAGGTTTTTTTAAAATTTTATTTATTTTTAAACCCAACAGTTAAAAAGCAAGTACCTGTGGGTGTAGAGCCAATTATTCATATAGTATCAGTATTGCCATAGCTTGCTTAAATTTAATTTAAATATAAATGGTCTACATTTACAACACTTGCTTGGGGAATAATCCCAGCCTCTTTCAGTCCTTTGCCTTTAAATTATTGACTGTCATGCTTCGCCCTCAAGTGAAGGAATAAAGCTGTTAAAGGAATGCATTTGCATGCAGGTGGTCTGAGACCACATCAAACTCAGCTCAACAGATTATTTTGAGGTTTTGTCTGATTTTATATTTGTTACGCCATGCTTTGAGAGAGCCCTGCTGCTGGGCTTCAGCATGCCCCAGGGGAAGGCTCTCCACACTCAAAAACCACCTCGGGGCGGGAGGCAGCAAACCAGGGAGCACCTGCACGAGCTTTTTGCAATATAATCCACCAAGTATCATCTCATAGCCTTGGGGAAAGAGAAAGGAATCAATGCAGGCAAAGCAATGCCTGTTCAGTTTGCTGTCAAGGCACTGTCAGCTCTTTCTTGTATTCTCTGTCTTCTGTTAATGACAAAAGGAAGGGGAACGGGTGAGGGATTGGGGTTTTTGGGTTTGAGCCTTGCTGCAGCTCATGTGAGCAAACACACACACAAACACACACAGGGCACCGTGTGAGGGGTGTCACAATGGCCTCTTTCATTTCAACAACGCCTCATTTCTTAGGGTAAATAATAAACACATCTGGTGAAATTTCAAAGAGCTTCTGGGATTAGTTGTAGTCTCTGCTGGGAAACCAATTACTCCCAAGCTCCAACGCTCTTTCAGATTGCGACACTTGCTAAATTGGGTTCAGGGAGCGCTGGGTGGACAAAAAGGTGCGTGCTTTTGTTATTCCATATCTGAGTGTTCCTGTGTGTGCTCAAAAAAAGAGGGGAGGATAGAAAAAAGCCATTTCCCTCCAAACACCAGCCTCCATCTCCAAGTGACATCAGCCAGAACAGAAAGAGATGCAGGGACAAGAGGAGATTTGAGATGCGTTTTGCTCGTCGCTGCAGGATGGAAATATGAACGGCTGCCTTTGATTAATGTATGCCCAAGGTCACACATGCAACTGTAACAGTCAATAGCAATCAGATTAGAGTGATGTATTATTCAGTGTTTATGATGGTGAATTTGTATAGCGCCCGTGAGGCAGCTTTGATCCCCTTGAAATGTTTCCTGAATGCCATTTGGGAATGCCACGGAGCCCAGGCAGCCGTGTGGCATCTCCAGCTCACGTTCCTCCCGTCAGCAGTGCACAATTACCCACCTCTGCTGCTCCTGCGTGGACACACACTTGGATTTAATTGGCCTGCAATCGGTTACCAGCCTGACTTTTTTTGCCCCGAGGTGTTAGGGAAATAGGGGAAATAATAAAAAGTAATGCATTTAACTGAAGGTCCCAAGTGCTTTAGAAAAACTGCTTCATTAGGCTTTGCTATGGTTGGTGATAGCTTTATCCATGGGCAGTCTTGGCCTGTGGATGAGCATGCAGTGCCCTGTAGGATGCAGCACCACTCTGTGGGATAGGTAGATAATAGCGCATAATTTATACTTTATTTATCAATCTTGCTCTCTAGAGCTTTTAAATAATTTTCAGCCTTCTTCATATTTTGAAAAGATTTTTCTAAACAATTCTACAAATATTTTCTGGGTTGGTTTATTTTTTGTTTGTTTTCTTTTTTTCCCCTCGCAGTTCTTTGTAGAAGGATTGAGGAGCTAAGGAGAATTTATTCACATACAGGTCAACCCTTTGAAAATTAACAAAACTACACAATGGAGAGGTTTTAGACACAGTCCAGTATAGGAACTTTGAAATTTTGAAAAAAGTATGTCTTGTTAATGAGCAATTTGTTGGGGAGTGGGATATAAGGTTTATTCTGTTTAGTTTTATTGCACTCAGTGCACCACAGGACTGAACCAAATCTGGTGGTGTGGATGCACGAGGAGCCATCGGGGTGGGTTTGGCACAGGATGGGCTGCACTCATGGGTTCTGTCTCTGAAGGAGGAGCCCAGCACTGCCCTTTAGCCCAAGGTGCTGCTGCTCCCAGACAGACCTGACTGGGCAGGATGCAGACAGGAATGGGAAAGGCCTGGCAGGAGGCTGACATTCCCTCTGGAAGGGATTTGGAACTATGTGGTCTTTATGGTCCTTCCAACCCAAAGCATTCTGTGACTCCCTCAGGTAAATGATGCCATGACAGGTAAGGGGACCTGTACAAATCCCAGCGGAGATGAGGGTACAGAAAGGAGAGCAGATGGTGTTTCTTACAGAAAGGAGCTTGCTGGGTGAGTCGCTTTGCTAAATTTGGATGTCAAACCTTTATTCTGTCATTTCGGACTCCAGTAAATAATTTTATACAGTGACTCACAAACCCTTACTTGAAAACCAGCTCAGTCCCATTCCTTGGAGGCGAGTGATTGCACACAGACTGAGCACAGCCGGGAAGCTCTGAGCTGTGCCACACCAGCGTGCAAGGCCTCGTTAGGGGAAGCTGTGCTAGGGCTGCATCAGGGACTTCTGTTATGTCCAGTCTTGCTCAAAATCAGTTACTGACCTGGAAAAACAGGAAGAAAGCCAAGTAATTAAATTCCCAGGTGATACCTAAATTGGAAGGCACAGCAGACAACAGTGGGGAAACCATTGCGGGAAAAACGCTGATGGACCAAGAGAGAAAAGAAATGAGGCAAAGTACAATGAGATGAAATCAATGGATGGAAGGGTTGGTAGGAGGGATTGACTGGAGTTGGTAGGTGGGATACACTCAGGGCGAGGCAATATGGAAACACCAAAATATCTGATATTTCAGAATATATTTTTGGCAGTGCAGCTCGGCTGCAAGGAAGCCCACCAGACAGTTGAGTCTGAAAGAGCTGAGGCTTGGGAGGGAGAAAAGATGTGAATATTGTCCATAAAAGAGCAGCTGGGTACATGTAGAGAATTGGATTCTGTTGTGACCGCTTCAACACCAGGAAGAAGCCAACAAATGAAAATGAAAAGCAAATGAAAAGCAATTAAGAAGAAGTGAACAGAGAGTTATCTGATAAATAAAAGCTGTATTACAGCAGTGTTTCTGAGCTAAAACTTGAATGAAGGAGGGAGAATTATAGTGAGCAACAAGTATTTAAGATGTAGATAGGAGCATTAACATGTAGATAGAGAAAAGAGGCAGGGATTCCTGGTGGCAGCCAGAAAGTGCCCACTGGGGAGGAGAGGAAAATATTGGCTGAACATCAGCATCAGTTCCCTATCATCCGAGCAATTAGTTCTGGGGAATGAGCTCTGGAGAAAAGTGCTGAGTGGTTTTAAACTGGTGCAGTCTGAGAACTGGGAAACAAACCACAAAACAGCAAACAGCTCTCCGCTGGCACAGGGATTCAAAAAATCCTCCTTTTCTAGGAGCTTTGTTTATAGTTCTTGACAGTTAAATCATCCTGACATTCAATATTGTGACTGTTCAAGGGACTTTGCTCTTTGCCACTTTCATTTTTACACATAGGAGGGCAGCAGTTAATAAGGAAAAACCTCCCAGAGTGGATGAAGGACCTTTCCTATTCATTCTTGGTAAAAAATGTGAGCAGAAGACTCAACCAGCTTCCATCAAACTTTCGGATGCTCTGGGTAGGGGGAACATTTCTGCAGCTCCCTGGTCTCCTGCTGCCATCCCATGCGGCCCAGGCATCCTTGGGATTATTTGTGGAAGGCTGTAGGACAGACCAAGACATATTTCATCTGATTCTTGTCAGTCGTTGGTTGAAATGACATAGAAGTGGTGCCTACTTGCTATGCAGGGTGTAAGATATTCCCTTGTGAAAAGTGAGAAGGGTTTCTCCAGCTCTTCTGTTTGTTCCCTCCCAGGAATTATGAAAAACTGAGCACTTAAATCAAGCCCTGTGTCCTCTTTCTGCAGGAGGAGACATTAGGGGCTGAAAATGGGGACTTCAAACAGTGATATATTTGTGTGGAAAGAGTCAGCTGTGAATGCAACACCCATTTCCATGGCTGCAGGAGAGAAAAGGGTGGTTAGGGATGGGAATAGCTTTTCCTCTAGCCTGAGACAGAACAGAGACAGATAATAAGGTCCTGGAGCTCATGCAAATTTGCTTCTTTTTGAATTTATGCTGCTTTGAAGCTAGCCCAGCTCTGAGCAGTGGGTTGGACAGGGTTACCTCTAAAGTCTCCTCCAACCTGAATTATTCCGGATTTGTCATTGTAATTCTGCACTTTCATCTCACAAAGATGTGTATGGCTGCCCAAGGAAGATCAGGACTGCTCCCAAAGCACGTCCTGCTGACCATCTCAGGCTGGGGGAAAGGACATATCTGCTTCTGAGGCTTCCAGACATTTTTAGGGAACTCATTATGTTCTAGAGAAATTCACAGCATTCAGCATTCGTCTGCCAGTGCAATCTGTTGAGTTTGGATCAGAAGGAGAATTTGACCAAAATTAAGGTTTGAGTTTCATGAGAACGTTCCCAAGTGAGTGCTGAGGGCTGCCTGCTGACGCGGGGCTCGCATTCCCCAGCACCAATCCTGCCCCGAGTCTGGATCAGGATGCTGAGCCACAGGCTGGTGCCTGCACTCACCCACGAGCCAGAAACCCATGGAACTGCCTTGCAGAGGGCAGGGTGTGTCCCCAGCCTCTGGCCATGCCCTCCTTCCCACCGCGTGCCACCCGCTGTCCCCATCCAGTGCTGCTCCCTCCCCCGGGGACTGGGGCTGCACTAAGTGGCAGCGAGCAGCAGCAGCAAGAAGTGCTCCTGCAATCATTTTATTGCTTACACAATGATTGTGCTGCACTGCAGGATAAAAAGGTTCTTTCATATCCAGTGCAGGAGCCAACCTCAATCCCCATTGTACCTTCTCACTCACTTTATTAAGTTTACTTCATTTCTGCTCTGCCTCTGTACCTCTGTGCCCTCTGCTGTGTGTACCAAATCTTATTGACATTTTAATATTAAATTATTATGACAAGAAGATATTCCACTTGCTAAGTAATTTGTTTTATTCGGAGGAAAATTGGAAGCTGCAGAAAAACCATTATGAAAGATTAAGACAATGGAGTGATACTGACTGATACAATATAAATTATTATTTTGTCAGCAGCACACCCAAAACCTCTACTAAAATTTTAAGCAATAAAGCCAACAAGTTAGAAAATTAAATTTGGGGGATGAAAAGAATATTATGCACACAGGAAAAAAAAATAACATCAGACAGACATTACAGAAAAACATATCCCAGAGAAATCTTCAGGAACCAGAGGGGAATCAATAGATGAGCCCCTGGCCTCAACAGGGCTCATTCAGGGTGGGTTTGTTGGAATTGCCATTGACTTTTGGGGACAACTGATTCTCACAAAACCAGATTAATAAGGATAAGGGATTTCTTTAAGTGATTGTTGAAAGGTGTATCCTTATTCTGTCATCTCCCCTTCTCCGTCTGAAGGCCTCAGCATCAGCCCTGATGGAGGAACACGCAGTTCCTGTCCCTTGTTTCTCTCTGCCTTCCATCTCCCAAAGCTCGAGAGATGCTCCAAGAGCTAAAATAAGCTCCTGCCTGCTGCCTTGGGACAATCAAACCTCAAATACTGAAAATGAGGTGGCTTCAAAAGTGACATGTCATGGTTCACAGGCAGCCTGGGGAGCACAGCACATGTCTTTGCTGCTCCTGTGCTCCCTGCTCAGCAAGGGAAGCAGCTGGCAGGGATCGTGCTCTGGCAGTAAGCAAAGCTCCTGATTTTTGGAAATGCCTTCCTTCTTCTAGGGTAGACCCAAGCTCACAGGAAGTCTGGGAAATAAGGAGCTGGGGAACATGGCTGTTAAATAAAGGATAATTCTGCATGCAACTTGTGGTCCTGCAGCTGGCATTTCAGTTAATATGTGCCACCTTTTGAGTAAAGAACAATTAACCAACATATTGCTCCCACCTGGCAATTAGCCTCGAAAGCAGTAGAACCATAATTTAAACAAATGTAACTCATTCTTTGTCATCATATTTTCGAGAGTGAGGTTGCTGTTGGCTTTCTGGACGCTCCTGGTTTGAAAGCACCGTGTGTGTTTAGCTTAGATCCAATTCCCTTTGTTTGAGCCCCCTTGATACCACACGAGGGGAGCAGCAGTTTTGTAGGACTGAGTGAGAAGATTGTGCACTGCAGACACACTCAGGAATGAAATGCCAGGAATCTTCCCAGCCCTCAGGGGTCTGGGATGGGTAAAACTGGAAAATACCTCTGACCTTGCACACAAGCCAAGGATCCACTCCTTCCTGGCCTAACTTTGGCTGCAGAAGCTTAAATGCTGTGGGTTTCTAGGAGAGGGAAGGGAGCAGGCTGGGGAGAGACAAACAGCAATCACTGAAATCCAGGCAGGCTTGTACTGGAAACCAGAACAAGCTGCAAAGCTCAGTGCCTGTGTGGGTATCACTGTCCTGCACGGGCTGGTGTTCCACACCTCCAGAGAAACCCGAGGGTTACCTGTACATACCTGCTCGAATAATAGCCAATAAAAAGCCTTCCTGGAGGGCACAAGTTAAGGCACACACATTTTTGTGAACCTAATAGATCACGGGGACCCAAATGCTCACGTGGCTGCAGTCTGTTCAAGGAAGGTGAGCTGATATCAGAGCCATGACCTGGCTCCTGGCTCTGCTGGGATTTATTTTTTCGGATGATTGCAGCAGCTCTGTGACTACAGGTCAGTGTATAAGCAGCTTTATCCTCTCCTAGCTGGATTTGTTCACAAACTCACTTTAGATTAGAAATGAGCCCTCACTACTCACACTCACTATCTGAAGGTTTGATTATTCAAAACCAGTGGCAATATTCCTACTGCAAATCTAAGAAAGATGGGGTTCTGCAGAATTTTTGGATGTCTGGAGTGTTTCATCTCAGGGTTTACTTGCTAGCATGAGAAAAGCAACTACTGCTAGGGAAGCAACCAATTCTTTAGCCAGGAAAGAGAAGCTGCTGCCAAACTGGAATTGTGGTCAGTGCATGGTCCTTTGTTGTGAGGGTGGGCAGGCCCTGGCACAGGGTGCCCAGAGAAGCTGTGGCTGCCCCTGGATCCCTGGCAGTGTCCAAGGCCAGGCTGGACAGGGCTTGGAGTGACCTGGGATAGCGGAAGGTGTCCCTGCCCATGGCAGGTGAGTGGAACTGGGTGATCTTTAAGGTCCCTCCCAACCCAAACCATTCTGTGATTTTATGATTCCTTAGGCAGCTCTTCAGAGTTTGTGGTGCAAGATTTTAACTTGCTTTATGTCAAGACACCAGAAAGGAGGTTGTGGATGGAGGGCTGTCAACTCCCAGAGCAATTCTCGTGCCTGAGAGCAGCACTTGATGTTACCTTCCTCTCAGGGATTCAAAACTATCCAACATCTGGAGCCAGCTCCTCCCACCTCTGCTTCTCGAGGACACCAGGGGTTGCACCAAGGGTAGTGTGACATTTTCACACTGCGTCAGTTTAGCATTCTGTCCTTCTTTCCTCTGGGGAGCTTGGAATGGCCATGTTCTCCCTTCCTTCACTGTTTAAAGCAGGAGGGGAAAAGGCAGAGTTGTGATTTGTTGGGAAATGTAAATTACAGCAGCTGCAAAATGGGAAGAATTTGCTTCATGGGTCTGTTGTAAATCATATGAGACTGAGCATGTGAGGTGTTTGACTGGCACTTGGAAAAAAAGATTCATTAACCAACTGGAAAGTCGATGCATTTCTTGACGATCTTTCCAAAATTCCTATTATAAGGACAACATTCTCATGTACTAGACATGGAGTCTCCAGACACCTAACAGATGGAATTAGATCACACTCTGTTTTTAATCTTTGGATGATGACCTCAATTGCAAAGGTACAGCTTCTCATCTTGTCCTGGCACTGATCTGGCTCCTCCTAGCATTTCACACTTGATGCTCAGTGGTACTGAATGTATGTTGAAGAGAAAATAGAGAATTAAAAGTGTTAGCTCACTTTTTAAGACTCACAGGAACACCATCATTGCCGGTAGGAGACAGCGAGGGAATTCAGGAATCAGTGTGTCCATAAAGTATTGTTATCATATTGATGTCTAACTTTTGTAGGTCTATGATGATCAAGTTTTGAAGATGAAAGATTGGCCTGTAGAAATTACAATATAGAACAGATATTAAATATTAATCTTTGGGCACCAGAGAGATTTTGGATTAAAATTTATGATCTAGAAATATCTCCATGTTCCCTCCACATAAAAACACCAACTGTCTTGGTAAATGCAACTGTTTTCGAGGAGAGAAAACGATCCCGGTGGAGAGCCAAGCCCAAGATCTTCATGCAAAGCCAGGGGTTTTTAGTCGAGTACCAGGGACTGTGGTCATGGCATGTCCACGGGAGGGCAGCAAGGAAACGTCGTCATCTCCTGTCTGGATTCTCCACAGGGATCCCGCGGCGCTCCGGAGGCCCCCAAAATCAAGGCTGGGACCGTCCCTGAGTGGGGACAGCAGGCTGGGGAGCAGGGAGGGACTCAGAGGAGCTGCCTCGGCTCTTCAGGTGCCCTGAGATGTGTAAAGACACAAGAGCTGTGTAAGTAGGTGATTTCTTGGCTGAGTTTGCAAAGTGGAGCAGAATAATCATCTGGGGTGAAACTGTAATTAAAGGTGTGCCGATGTTCTCAGTGAGTGAGAGTAGAGGAAAAAAAAATCACTTTGGGATGGAAGGTTAATTTAAATGCCAAGTTTCCCTTCAAATTTTGAAATAAAATTGGAATTAATCTGGAGATTAAATGTCACTTTCAGTGCATGTTAAAAAAAGAGCCAAACCTGCCACTATTAATGTGTAACTGAACCAGCGTTCTCAGGTTGGTGTGCCCCTGCTTTTGGTTTATTTTTATTACAGCCACTTTTCCCAAGTAAAACCTGAATTCATGGAATGTTTCAGGGTTTCTGTAAATTTCCCACGAGTCAGGAGCGTGGGAGCACCCGGGAGCACCACCCCGAACCCAGCCCCGTGGGTTTCTCTCTCCAAGCCTTGCCTGGGTCAGTACCCGCCCATGGCACAGCTGTCCCCTGTCCCCTCGCACAGCACAGAGCCCTCATGGAGACCTGATTCCATGTCCTGGGAAGGCACTGCAGCCCTGCTGAGAGGCAGCCAGGCTCCCGGGATGTGTCAGACAGACTCTTCCAGTCACCAGCGCTGAGGAGAGCCGAACCAGGAGCAGAGGTTTCCAGAAGTGACGAGCCTGGGCTGACAGCAATTAGGCACGAGGGCTGAGCGAAGAGAGATGTTTAATAGAGCTCCAGTGGAACTGAAACCATGGGCTGTATTAATATTTTTTTTTCTTCTTATATCGATCTCGAAAGCTTCCACCCAGCAAAAGGAANAAAAAAAAGAAAAGAAAAAAGGCACCGCAGAACAATATACCGAGCCTTATCTTAATTGAACATTAGGAGATGTTCCTGTGGCCAGCTGGGGGCTTTTGCTGGTTCAGCACTCAGGATGGTATCTCCCAATTACTGCCATTAGCACTGTACTTAAGGGAAACGTTTTATCCCTTCCTGGAGAGGCTGAGCACCTGGAGGTGTCAGGGTGGGTGAGTGAGGCTGCAGACCTGCAATTTGTTCTCGTCTGTTGTAAGTGCCCTTGTACCTGCTTTTAACCTCTCAGAAATGCAATGTAGCTCACTTTTTAATTTTTTTTTTTTCACTGTTGAGTAAAATGTCTGAAATTCCTTCGGAGAAAACCATGGAGTTAGAGATTCTTTGCTGAGGACCTGGCACAGGATGCCCAGAGCAGCTGTGGCTGCCCCTGGATCTCCGGCAGTGTCCGAGGCCAGGCTGGACGGGGCTTGGAGCAGCCTGGGACAGTGGGAGGTGTCCCTGCCCATGGCAGGAGAGTGGAACTAGCTGAGTTTTAAGGTCCCTTCCAACCCAAACCATTCTGGGATCCTGTGGTTCTGTGTGCAGGCAAACTTTTAAGTTCCTTTGGAGAAGACAGCAGCTGTAAATTCACAGCCATGGAGCTGCCGTGGTGGCTGCACTACTGAGAACAGCAGGCTCAAGAGCGATTTTCTGTAGGCAATTCCTGGCTATTTGCACACAGGAGTTTTGCTGGTTTATTGATTCACCCATTTCTTCCAGCCAGATTCATTCCAGTACCAGCAATCCAGTTTGTCCCATTACAATTTTCCCCAGGGAAATGATTTGTGACAAGAGCACTTCACAGGAATATATTGGCAACAGTGTTATAAAGTTACAGAATGGTTTGGGTTTGAAGGGACCTTAAAGCTCCTCTGGTTCCAACCCCCTGCCGTGGGCAGGGACATCTCACCCTAAACCAGTTTGTCCAGTGCCCCATCCACCCTGGCCTTGAACACTGCCTGGAAAACACCTATTTGAAAATCTGTATTTTTTCACCATCCAAAGCTCAGGGAGATGATTTTTCATTCATCCACTCCTTTCCCTGCTGAGTGGAAGTGCTGTGATACTGGAGATGTCTTACATTATGCACAGACTTGAGGAAAGCAAAATGTGTGTTTTCCTGGTAACTTCGCTCTTTTTCTTGGTTTTTGGGCCTGTTCCAGTGTATAGTAACTCTCTCCAGATTTGTTTTCAGGATGCAGGCTGCTCCAGATGAAGTTTGGAGTGTGCTGTATGGAATTTCTGCTGCCAGGTTGTGCTCTGCGGAGCCGCAGAGATTTTGTTTATTGTGTGGTTTCTTCACCAAAACACCCAAGATCGTGTTTTTTCTCACTTCTCTCCCGAAGACATCCCAGAGTGATAGATGATTGTCATTTTGCATAGCTGATTGCTATCCCAGGGCCTCAAGTGATTGCTTGAGCTTTCTGGAGAGCTCTGCCACGCATCGCTGCCTGGGTGAGCAGAGTGACACGTTTCAGAGGAAAGTTTTATGCGACAGAGGAGAAAGTGCTCCCAAGGTCCTTCCAGGAAGGACACGAGGATGTAGGAAGCAAAATATTTTTTTTTCCTCTGAGTTTCCCCAACACGCAGGAATGGGCAGTGCAGGCTTTGGCTGGGAGAAGAGATCACAGGGGAGGGAGCTCTTTCCTCTGTCAAGTGTTCTACAGGCAGTTGCCAACTCGGTGCTAATTATACAGTGCTCACCCACCACCAGGGCCAAGAGTTATCCAAGGAGACTTTTTATCCTGTTGTTCAGCTTTAATTGACTGTGCCTAACTGAAATTTGCCTGTGGAAGTCTCTCCATACTTCCAGTATCTTGGAAACAGAACCTTTTCAAGGAAGAAGCCTAATAATATATCTTCCTTTTCCCAGCCAGTTTAAGAACTTTGCTTAACAGACAAAAATTATTAAAATCCAAGTTCCAAGTAATTACAATCAGTCAAGATGTGGAAGCTCTTCCAACACTAAGTTTTGTGTGTCTTTTTGCTTTTACACAAATTCCCTCTGCTCTCTCAGCAGACTTTAAAGATTTAAGCAAGCAAGTTCCCTGTTTTCCCTTAGTGCTCTGCATTTTAGCCATCAATAAGTCTGGATCACGTTTTCCAAGCAAATGTTTCCAAGAATAGAAATTAAGATAATTTTACTTATGAAAGACAAAGAGCTGGGTCGCTTAAGGAAAAGGAATGGAAGCAATCCATCCTGTGTCTCAAACAGAGAAACATGGTCCATGCTCACGGAGTATTGGACAAATTTTGAGTTCCTTTACAACTTCTCTTGTTCTGCTTTTAGTTTTCACTTACGGCTGAAAACAGGTGGCAGGAGAGAACAGAAAACTCTCACACTTGGAGTTTGTAAGGACCTGTTCCTGTCAGAAATGTATCTACTCTTCCTTCCTTCCACTGACAACGTTCCTCATGCTACTGGAGAGCTGCATAAATCCCTTCTAGTTCTCTTCCTTATTTTCAGATCATTTCAGCTCTGCTGGAACTTTTCTGCTGTTCCCATTTTCCATTTGGGATATTTTCCCTAATTTCTCTTCACACCTGGTAATGTGCAGTATTCAATAACCTCTCAGGGTCCCAAACACTTGAAACATATTGTCTGTATGCACTGTCACTCTTGCAACTGCTTCTGTTTAAAGGAGCATGAATTTCCTCAGCATACCATGCTCCAAATGTTTCTGAGAACCTTTCTTAGTTACAGTCCCCAGTGCTGTAGTTAAGGCCTTTAATAATCGTCTTTCTCCATTTTTATGTTGGGGAGTTCTTTTTAAGGCTCTCCTGGGGGAAACAAAAAAGCCATAAAATTCTTTCGTCTCGGGGTCATTTCAGATCAGGTACAAATTTTGTAGGCACCAGACTGGTGCCTTATTGCTCCTTCTGTAGGAGTTCACGGAGGCAATGGGAATAGCTCAGTCTGCCCTGCAGAGATCAGCTGAATGTCCTACAAGGCTCTGGGTGGCACTTCCAGGAGCAGCTGGGCAGATGTTGGCCATGGGGTGGCAAAACTGCCCGAGCTCCACTGCTTTGATCCCCTCTGGGGTGGCAAAGCTGCCCAAGTTCCACTGCATTTATTCCCTTCTGGGCTCCCTTGGTGCAGGTGAGCTGCAGGTCCAGCCTCAGGGGCTTCCCTGGGCTTTGCTGTGATTCCCATGATGAATCCAGAGGCTGGGATACGTGACAAGAGGTGAGAGGTGCTGGTCACCACCCGGCTGCTCTGGGGCACAGAACCCTTGTGCTTCCTTCCCGCTGCAGCTTCCAGGGAGGGAGGATGCCTTGATGGGACTGCCTAAAAACAGAGGCTAGACAAAATTAGGAGAATAAAAGCAGTTATATTAATTGAAGGGCCTTTAGGGACATTCAGGACAGACAAAGCCCCTCCCATTTTTGGGGCTACAACCAAAAATGGATGACGGGTCATGGGTGGGCTTTCATACTTTGATAAGTTTGGTCCATTTGCATATCAGGTGTTAATCCTCCAGTTACAGCTCCAGGTAATGAAGTCATTCACCCCAAGTTTGCCCCCCCCCAACTCACTTTTGTTTACATTTCTGGGGGCCTGAGGCAGGGGGGGGTCCTGGATTGCAGGCCTAGAGAGGAATTGTTTTGTCTGACCAAGATGGGAGAGCAGCAGCTAACACTCTATGTGGAGTTTAGAGTTACACACTAAAGAACTGCAGGATCACAAATATACAAAAAATAGAAAAGCTAAAATCCTAAGGCATCAGGGACAGCTTAGCTTTGCTCCTTGCAACCTCCCCATGGAGCAAGAACCACCACAGGGCACTGCTGTGCTAAGGGATCAGATCTGAGGTCCCGGGATGAAACCCAACTCATGTACACCATAACCTCAACGCCTGTGCACTGGGAGTGAGCCGTGGCTGCCACAGGGCTGGTGAATCCAGGGAGAGGCTGTGAGGGAGCTGAGAGAATCACAGAATCACTGAATGGTTTGGGTTGAAGGAGACCTTAAAGCTGATTCCTCCAGTTCCTCCTCCTGCCACGGGCAGGGACACCTTCCACTAGCCCAGGTTGCTCCAAGCCCCGTCCAGCCTGGCCTTGGGCACTTCCAAGGGTGGAGACAAACTCTTCATTCCATTTCAGCTGCTGCCTTTGTGCCTTTAACAAAGCTTCATCCTTGGAAATGGCTTCCCCCCCCGAATCCTCACAAAGCTCTGGTTCCACACAGGGTTTTATCCAGCAGAGCTGGAGAGCCAGACAATCTCTTGCCTTGCTCTGCATGGGCTTGGGAGTAATAGAATGAGTCATCAGCTGGGAGCTTAAAATTACGATGTGTGGCACTGCTTGTGAAAACCTAAAGAGATTAATATTTAAAAAAAAAAGGATCCAGCTCACTCAGTGCTGTAATGAAGAGGTATTATACACACCAGGCACCTGTGCGAAGGTATCCCTGTAACAATCTATTACCATTTGAATGCAGACAGATTAAATACACACTAGAAACTGAGCACTGGGGAATTTATACTGTTTTCTCCAGGACTGCACCACGTGAGAAAAGCAACAGCAAGGAGAAATGTTAAAAAAAACCCCCAAAATACTTAAAAGGATATTGCCGCCAAATATTTTGTGTCTCCTTGCTGCTCTCAGCATAGGGATTTTTTGTTTAAAAACAAAATATTTATGCCAGCAGGAGTTGGGTCTGCAGTCCTCCTTGCACGTGCAGGGTCTGGTTCTAATGATCCTTAATGGAGGTGCTCCCAAATGAGTTTTCAAAGTCAGCTTTCCAAAATCCTTATCCATGTCACCTATGGTCATGTTTTGTTGGAAACAGCGCTCAGAAGGGAGTTCTGTAAGAAATAAATAGCTGCCAAATTCCAAGAAACCAATGCTTCACACACAAAGTCGTCTTACTACACACTTCCAGGCAAGTACTTCCCTTGCATTTTCCTTCCCATCATTGCTGATAAATAAAATAATGTTACTTTTATCTGCTGCCTTTGTGAAGTGCTGCACATGTTATTTGTGCAAGAAGAATGCCAATGAATTCATTCTTTTTTCCTTTACTCACACGAGAATAAAGCCCAATTTCTCAGCAGAGGCAGCATCAGATTTCCAGTTGCTAGATGAGACAAACCAGATTATTTTTTTTTTAATTTTTAACTTGAGATTTAGCGGTGCTGAGTTTCCTAACACCAAAGCAACAAAGCTTTTGGGGTAGACCAATGACCCAAGGAAGTGCTGCCACTCCTCAGGTGCCCTGCAGGTCCCCCACAGTCCCACTACCACCCCACGTACTGATGTACCAAAGCATCCTGCAGCTCAAAATAGGTTTATTGGTGGCTCTTTAAGTTCTGCTTTTGTTGATGATGCACCTGACCCACCAGAGGGTATTTCAAAAGAAGTTCTTGTTGTCTTTAATGCGTTTGCCCCATTTGATGCCCCTTTGCCAAATCATAGAGGCGTGGTCTTTGAAGCACAAAAAAAAAATGTTGCCACATCTCTGTGTTTCTCCCTTAGAAACTGGGGATGCCAATCCCAGCTGAACCGTGGCACTAGGTGAGGCATCCCTCGGGATCACAGCCATTTCTTGACCCTTTCTATACCTGTATTTTCTTTAGTACCCCCTTCTCCTGAGTTCTCTGTGCAGTGGAGTTTCATCAGGATATCCCCAAGCTCTCCTGCAGAATTTGATTTGTTGCTTTATTTTCATCTAGAAAGATGGGTGGGTGAGGAGGGAGGATGTTGATTTTTCCTGCATTAAAGCCAGCAAAGAAAAGAAGAAAGGATCTGAAACCTAAGGAAATTGCACCACTAATCATATTTTCGTAAGCCGTCCTCTGTAGCATTACAGTCACAGAGCATATTTATAATTTGGTTTATATGAGCAACAGTTTAAGTTAAGGGAAATTGGTTTCCTTTTCAAAATGTCATGTTTCTCATTTCCTTGCCGAATCTTGGGCTGCTCTGAGCTCATATCAGACTTTAAATCATTCGAAACCACACTCCATAATTAAAATGCTGTAAATCCTCATTAATCAATTTAGGGGGTTTGATTTGTTCTAAAACACATTAAAATCAAGCTGAAAGCCCACTGAAATTCCAGGTAGCACATACACAAGTGCAAGGCAAAGGAAAGATAAATCCACCACTATAGGAAGGCTGCACAGTGGTGGGGTTGGAGTTGTATTTTTTTATGCTCCTTCCTGATTAATCCTGGGTTAAAGTCTTCAGTTTTCAACTTTGTGGGGTTTGTTTTGCTTTGGAAATGAGTTTTTCTTTCTGGAATATTTAATGTTTTCTGTAGCACTCACATATCCAAGCACTCTTTTGACTCCTCACACTTTCCCATATTTTATCCCCTATTCCAACCTAAACCTTTGTTTTGTTGGGTGAGGGCTCTGGGATTCTTTGTTGGGTGGAAAAGGATTCAGTTCTGCCGCAGTTCACAGATGTGAAATAGATGTTTTGGACATTTCTCACCATGAGAGTCAGAGACAAATCACTGATTAACACAAGAATCTTGCACAGACTTGTGACATTTGGTCTGGGGTTTGGACTTGTCCCATTAGTAATTATAGTAATTATAAGACTCTGATAAAATCACAGCATATGAAAAGACATGGAGACAAAATCTGTTGATTCATGGATCAAAAATTCCGAGTTTCAGAATGCAGTGTTGGTCAGCTGTCCCTCCCTGAAGCCTGCTTTGTGTGAAAATGAAAATAGGTGGGTTTGCAGTGTTACAGAACTCCATGCTGAGGCTATAGCCAGCTATTGATAATGCTATTTAGATTTATTCAACCTGACTAGTTACCTTCAGATCTCCATAAGTGTTAGAGTAAGGGAAAATAAATTAAAATTAAACCAAAGAGAAATGAAATAGGAAACAACTGACCCTTGGGCCCCAAGAACAGATTTGCTCACTGCAGTCCTGGTTGCAGAGGCAGCTAGAGAAACAAACTGATTGCATAAGAAACAGCAAATAAAGGTGCCACCCTAGAGGGAACAAACGTTAATATTTCAGAAAGGATATCTCCAGAAAAAAAAATTATATTGGGCCTTTTTTTGTTCAGAGTTTTCATGCCCATTGTTAGTGCAGGTAGAGCCAAAGCCAATAATTACACCTTATGAAAAGATTTAATGCTTTTGCTAGAAATTTAACTTCAAGAAAATGTGGCGAGGGAGAAGCAGGTTGTTGAGGATGAGCACCGGTAATGCAACACTTCACGGAAAAGAAAAATGAAGTTTTCTTGGAAAGGCAGGGAGATCAGGGTCCTTATACGTTTCTATTAAACGGTGATAAAGCCCTGCTCTCCCAGGTTGTGGGACGCTGGCAGGCTCTGTGCATATAGATTTCCCTTTTCCTGCCAGCACTCGGCTGGATGGAAGCCCAGCAGTGCATTCCGTTAAGGAGCTTATTCATACAATTAAGTTTAATTGTCAGCACTTTTGATACTTCAAACTAAAATGAAACCTGGCTCTGTTTCTGCAGCTTAGATTCACCTGCAGCCTGGGAGAATTCTGATGGTATTAAAATGAGAGTCTTGCACTGCTGAAACACCGGCCAGCTGCAGGGACACATTCTGCACAAACGGGGACCTTCCTCCCCTGTCGCTGTACCCCGCAGTGGTAGGAGGGAGCAGAGGGGTCCAAGAGGCAGGGATGGTGCAGCAATAGTGATTTATTTAATTCTTATACAACTCTTTTGTATCTTTTTTCTTCATAGCCTAATTGGTTAAAAGATCAGCCACCTTCTTAAGTGTGATTGGCCAACGTCCTGTTGTCAAAATATTTCCCTATTGTACTAGAAACAAAGGTTAGCAAAGGCTGCAGGTGTCCCTGGTGTGTAAACTCTACTGAGAGCCCTCGTGAGAGGCTTTTCTCTCCCATGGAACCAGAGAGAAGCAAGAAAAGTTCTTGCAAGCAGCATTTTCTGTATCCACCCTCCCTGGCCTGGGGAGCGCAGCAGCAGATCGGCGGCAGAGTCTATTTGTTTTTCCCAAACAGCAGTTTCTCAGGTGCTGGAGCATAGGGAGTGTGTCTTTCCTGCTCATGTTGGCTTTGTGGTCCTTGGTCCTCCCCTAGCCCCGTGGGCTTCAGGACAGAAATGTATGTCTATTTTTGAAAGATAGACNTCTGTGGGTTTCAGGACAGATTTTTGAAAGATAGAGTGTTGTCTTAGTGTTTGATACTTTCCTTAGGCTGAAGCCTGTGACACTTTGCCATTATCACCAGACTCACACTGTGTGCTAAGGAACCTGAACCTCAGTGTTGTCCCCAGTATTGGAACAGAAAATTTGAGGAATGCCTTACTTTTGCTGTTGCTTCCTCTGGCACTTAACCTTCCTGATCTCTGACTCAGGAATTCCTGTGCTTTGCTTCTCTTTCATCCCTAAAAGTGTTTCAGGCCAGGTTGGACAGGGGTTGGAGTAACCTGGGATGGTGGAAAGCATCCCTGCCCACGGCAGGGGGGTGAAACAAGGTGCTGTTAAAGTCCTTTTCAACCCAAACCATTTTAGGATTCTGTGTTTCTGTGATTCATTTTAAATCAGGAACACAACAAATCAACGTCTGTGGTTCTCCAGTGTCAGTTTTTGGTTTAGGAATCTTGGTGCTCGTGCACATTCTGAGCTGCCTGGGATGAGGATTTTACACAGGTAAGATCAGCCCTGGCTCTCACACCAAAACAGGTGGGTGTGGAGACACCATCCAAGCTTTCCTTTCATGGAAGCCTCAGGGAATTCATCACCCATCCTGGCCTGGGTCTTAGGGTAAAGCTGTGACCATGACTGGACTGTTTGGCGTGGATGATAAAAGCTGAGTTAGATGTTCTTTATTTGAGCATTGATTAGAAGCAAAATGCACTCTCTGTACATGAATGCCCAGCCCCCAGGCTGGAGACGTGGATGGTGAGAGGCACAGAACTGTGGCAGAGGGTTTGTCAGTCTCATGACTGGGATGCTCTCATAAAAAGCAGGATTATTTGCGTAAAATTGCTGCCTTAAATTGGTGCAATGGACGATTGGAACCTGAAATTCTGTAATTCTGGAAGAGACTTTCAACACTTGGTATATAAGACCAGAAGAGTTGCATCCTACTTTCCCTACTGCCTTGTAAATGGTGGCAAGGTCTTTTTTCAGCTCCACCACTCTCCTTCTCTTTATCCTTCACCTTCTAAAGTACCCAAAATCAAAACAATGCATTTTGCTTCATTTAAATCAGTTTCACATATTCATACAAATTGCTTTAAATGCTGTTTCCAGGTGATCTTAATGGACAATTCCTTTTTCCCCAGCTCTCTCATTATAATCACCCATCACAGCAGTGGTCATTTACTTGTGCTTTACTCAACATCAACAGAAATACTTCAAGGAGCAGGAGTTTAGTGCACAGCCCAAGTCACATTTCTGTGACATGAGCAGTGATTGGCAGAAGCAGGATAGCCACAACTAATCACATTTTGCAATTCATGGAAACTGTGACATTACTTCATCAGCTGCTGCCACAAACACCAAAGCTTTTGTCCTCTTTTAGAAACCAAATTACATGAGAAAGACAATTTCATCCGAGCTCTACCTGTCCATTCCAGTGCTGCTGGATCATTAGACAGAGTAATTAAACATCAAGCAGAAATAATTATTATAATTATAGGACATTTGAGATTTCATTTGCTTTCATGAAATATGAGTTACATAAACCAATTCCTTTTGCAAGGTCCTCTCATAACAGCAGTGAATGTCCAAACAGCTCCAGTCTTTGCCTGCTGATTTTGGCAGCATTATTGGGCCAACCTTACAGTAGCTATTAAAAACTCAAAAATTACCAACTATTATGACACCAGGATAGCCAAATGGCCTCTGTGTAGTTAGAAAATAGGAAATTACCATAGTAATTGTACTGGTTCTTTCTGTTCCTGCTCTCAGAGTCAGAAACTCTGGGAATAGTCTGGTATTTTCTCTACCACACTGATTACAACAGAAAACGTTCAGTTCCTGATGACAACTGCCACTACTTTTTTTTTTTTTTTTAATTGTATTTTATAATTTGTTTTACAGCTGGATTTTGATGCTGTGGTGACTCTGTGAGGGCACTGAGCTAATTCAGCACCCAAGCCCTGCAGCATCCTCTCCTCTGCCTCCTCAGGAGTGGTTTTCTCTCAGACTCTACCTGAGCTGTGTTCACTCCAGGATCTTTGCCAGCGTGGCTGAGGCAATATGAAGCAGCACCACTGAAATATTTCACAGTGAAATACTCTTTGCTGGTGAAGTTGTTGGGAGAAGTGAGCTGGCTCCTGGTGAAATGCAGGGCAGCTTCCTGAGGGACACCAGCGAGCGTGTTCTGCTGCAGCTGATCATGGGAGTGCTCTGACATGTGCACAGATTTTGCCAAAAGACTGCATTAGGTCTGGCCACTCACACTTGTACATGTTACTTGCCTCTCTCTTTACCTCATAGCCCAGGTGAGAGTGTTCTGGACAAGGCACGGCATTCACAGAGCCCTGCCCTGGGAAGGCACTGCTTGTGCAAGAGCAAAGGGGGTGTGCAGTAAGAGAAAGTGGAAGAAATTACACAAATATCAAAAGCACCATTATAATGCTATCTTATAACTGAATTTCTCCAGAAAAGAGAAGGTGTCAGTGGGGATCCAAGGCAATATAAAGGATAGAAATGAAGCAGAGAGGTTTTAAGTAAAAAGTTTAAAATAGGCCTGTGTCTTGGCTAAACAAATGCTGCAGGACTACATCCAGAGCACTTGTAAACAGACCTTGTAACTATTTCCTTTGAAAACCCCTCCATCAGTTTGTGGCAAATATTTTTCACGCAGGGTACAGGGAGAAGGATACAGGCTTTAAAAAACGTCCAGAAAACACCACCAGCAACAGGGCACAGTGACTTTCTGTTGTTTAATTTATCCTAGACACGTCAGCAGCAAACATCCCCAAACTCAGCAGGATTTGCCTCCTGATTTTGAAGCAGCAGAGCAGAGCTCCAGGGCGGGTGTGAAGGTGTCTCCCTGTGAGCGGTGGCAAACTGGGCAGGGGGCACCACTGGGGATGGAGGAGGTTCTCTCTGCCCTCTTCCCCCTGCCCCACGAGCCTGGGTACCCGGAATGCATTTTCAGTTCGAACAGGCCTTCCTATCCCTTCCCTTTTCCCCTTTTCATGACCGAAACTCGAATCAGCCAGGGCCACCCCACCGAGCTGCTCCAGCCGGGATTTGCACCAGCTGCCCTTTCAAATGGAAATAAGTACAGAGTGGCCTGTGAACACAGACTTCTTGACAGGGTTCCAGGATTACATTAAAGCGGCCGATTTGGGCACAGAAGATCAAAAAGAAAGTCACAGCCAAAGTTTACCCAGGTTTCCAGGGAGCAACCTAATAAAGAAGAATGAATAATACCCAACGAGAGGCGAGGACTCCTATTAATTCATTTGTTTACTCGGCTCCCAGAGAAGCTCCTGCCACATTATCCTGCAAAGGAGGCTCAGGTGGCTTTTTATTTGCTTATTTAAACGCCTTCCCCACCTTGTGCCAGTCCCAGCGGGTTGTGAATATGCCAGGTTGATTCTGCTACTGTTATTCCCTTGAATGTCTGAGTTTATTCAGTTCTCCATGGGATCATCAGCCAAGGGAGAAGATAACAAAGAGACCCATTGTCTACAGGTAGGAGAATAGACACATTTAAAATGAGTCCAGCATCTCCACAAAAGTATTTAGCTCTGGCTAAATGTATTCCTTGTCCTCACATAATGAAACAGGAATTAGAAATCATCATTGAGAAACCAAATTAATGCAACAAGTCGCTGTTAATGCATACACTCGGCAGCCTGTTTGTCTTATGTTTCCCCTATTCAGTTTCAAATGTACATAATTAATTATTGCATTTAATCCCTGTTCTCCCTCCAGTCTGCAGCATCAAACCAGCTCTTGATGGTGTCAAAGCTCGTGTCAGCCTAGGGCAAAAAAATAGATGGGCTCTTGCTGTATGGTTTCTAGGACTCTTTGGTATAGCGACTAAAATGTAAATGGAAAGAAATTAATTGATATAAGTAAGTTATTACCACCACCATCGATTAAGTATAATCAAAATCAGTGTCTACATGAGCTAGTGATTGCCACTTGCTTTTTTAAGTGTAATTGTAGCATGAACTGTCTATGCATGGCTGGGCCTTTCATTGTTGTAAACATCCAACTGAAGCAAGGGATTAAATTCTGTACAAGCTCTAGAGTGCCTGCAATAAATGTGAAACCCTTGCTCTCTTTCGTTGCCGTGAAGATTTAAATAGAGTATGAAGGAATATTTTTCAGTTCCCTGAATTGGATTACAGGTCTTGTCATACTTGTGTGAGGATAACAATCTCTAGACTATGAGGCAGTTTATAACCAGACCAAAACCAGTCTGCAGTCTCTCAGGTCATATCTGGCAGTGTCCTCCAGCCTGGGCTGCTGCAGGAGAAGCCAATTCTGCAAAACAGGTGGGCAATGGCATATGCAAAATTTAACTTCTTGCATAAATTCTCCAATTTGACCACGGGATTTTTCCAATACCTAATACAGTTGGATTTTGGTCCCAGTAAATTTGGAAGTGCTTCAAGTGCAAAATCACTGCATGTCGTTGTTTATGGCACGTTTTGGCAGCTGTGATCAGTATTGAGCATTTTCAGTCACGTTACTTGAAAATCTGACTCCATGTCTCATCTGGGGTATTTATGCCATAAGGAAAACAAAGACCTGATTGTGCTGATTCACCCCTTTGAAGGCAATACCAAGAATTATGATATAAATAGCAAAATACAGTAGGTTATCACAATGGTTGATTAGAAAAGTTACCTAATTACACCTTCTTTTTTTAAAAATTGTTATTTAAAATCTGCTTCTGCTTTTCTCACTTTGCACACAGTGTGGGGCCTTGCTTTACTTTTCCTGTGCAAACTCCACGCAGAGCATGAGAAGAGGTGGAGGCCTGGCAGTCTCAGGTGGGTTTTCAGTATCAGGCTATAATCTGGAGTTACTTCACTGTGACCAAAGGCTTCATAATTCTGTGGCTGAGCTGCTCCACTTCACCCAACCACTGAGTCACATCCTCCAGTGAGAAAATTAGGACCAAATATCAGGGCTCCAGACAGGTAACATCACTCTCAGATGGCTTATTAGCCATACTAGAAGATAATTTTGGAACTTTTTATCTTCAGTACTGGTTTTCAAATGACAGCTGAAGTTCAGTGGACAGGTAAGGCAAAGAAATCTGCCCAGCTACTGTGGGTGCTGCCTGCTCTGTGCAGGGGAGATGTCATTCTCCTGCTCCACCAGCGCTCAGTCCTCCTGCTTTATTTTAATTAAACAAACTTTAGATATTTATTTTCCTTGATGATGTTGCTCTGATCCATAGCTAGTACCAGAGGTGCAATCAGCTAAGATGGAAGGGGATGGACACTTGCTTTTAACTCTTTTAGGGTGCTGGTTCCTGTCAGTCCAAGCTGGACTGAGCTTCACAAGCAAAGAACAAATGTAGGTTGTCTGAGAAGGGTTTCCAAAGCTGTTTCTTCACCCTCATCAGCAAATTTAGAAAGAAATTTGAACCGAATGTGCTCAGCTCTGAGAGTTGCCATGGTTGCAACACAGACGATCTAAATGTGGGAGATTATATAATCAGACAGAATGACTATTTATACAAAGAGTTTAATTTAAACAAAAAAAAAGGGAGAGAAAAGCAAATGTGCTGTACAACACCTGACTTTGTCCCCACAGCAGAGCTGCAGGAGCACCAAAGGTGTTAAATCCCAGTGCTCACACTCCCCTTCTTGGCAAGGTGTTTGTAATGTGCACTAAATCTAAAACAAAAACAACAGAAGCGTGAGGTAGAAAGTGGTGTAGATTACAAAGATCCATCCAGGCCAGAAGGAAGCTGTTTATTATACCTGGGTCAACAGCAGTATCTTCTTTATGGAAAGCCCTGTAAACTTTTAAAGCACAGTAGTGAGGATCTCCTCCTTTGGAAGGACTGTCCTGTGTAACACTATCACAGGGACTGGTTTGTCTTCCCTTGAAGTGATTTAACATATGGGAGCAGATTCTATGGCTCGTAAGACATGGTGATATCATTCTTTCTGGTCCAGCTCCTGCACTGCTCCCTCAAGGCTGCTTCCTTGCACTTCCCTCTCCTGCACACCCTGGGTTCCTCCACAGATCAGAGACTGGCTGGAGTGAGATTTCACCCCCATGGGTTTCCCTTTGAACAGGTCCTGAGGGTCTATAAAAATGCTGGAGGTCAGAAAATCCCACGAGGTGCTGTTACCTACAGGGTGGTGAGGAGCAAGGTAGTAATCAACATTAATTACGGGCAATGCAGGCCAAGAGATGCAGCCCAGGCGTAACGAGGGTTGTTTTCCTGGAGCTTGGGCTCACCTTTGGTGCTTACAGATTGGACAAATGTGAACAGATTGCTTTCATATTTTAACATTATAGGACAAATACTCCTACAAGATCCCCTTTAATGCCCACTAATGGGAAGCTGGAGGGAGTATGTATTTATTAAACAGCTTTTTTGGGTGGGGGAACTTTCTGCCCAGTGACAGCAAACACTGAAGAGACCAAACTAAGCTGAGGCTGCATTCTGGCATCAATCAGCTGAGCCATTAGTCTGAACAGTGGGTGTTTCTCCTCCCTGCCTTTTACTTTCTGTGATAATAAACTTTCCACGGAAGTATAGTTCTGCTCAAATGACAATGAGAAATGGGCTGGGGAACTGCAGGGAGCAAGGGCAGGAGAAAATCTCTATTGCAGACACAATAATGTTAAGGTTGCACAAGTAGATCCAGTTAGAGTAGAGAGATATACAGCAGAACCCATCTGTCCATCAGACCGTGGAGGCACGTGCAGGTCTTTTTTCATCCTTTACCGATTTTCCAGGTTTTTTAATTACCTCGCAGCACAGTGTGGACATACCAAGACTGTGGTTTGAGTATGAACGAGCTCTTTTCATTTTTAGAGGAGTTGGAGGTTGGCACCTGACCCCAAAACCAGTGCTGGGGCTGATATAACTTCCCATGGTGGGGAGTGCTGAGCTCTGGTTTGCAGTGGGAGGGTTGAGCTGCCCATGGGTGCAGGGAAGATCACAACTGCTGTCACTGCAGGGCTCTCTGGGGAGGTGGCTCTGAGGGGAACACAGTCCTGCAAGGAAAACAAAATTGGTGTCAGGCAGTTTTCTCTCATGACTTGGGCTGTTGTGGCAGCTGGACCTTGTGTCACTGCTGAGAGAGGTCTTGGGTGGTTGCAGACTGCAGAACACACACAGTCCCTCTGGTAGGACACCCTGCTTTTCCCTCTTCACTTCAAATCCCATAGTGTGTGTCTCTTGCCACTGTAGGGTTCACCTCTTCTATCTTCCAGAGTGCAAAAAGGCTTGCAAATGTTGGCCTGCTTCTGTGAAATTCTTCATTTTCATTTTAAGGGAGTATAGAGAGAAAGCTTGTATTCATAATGCAAGCAGGGAAGGCAGATTCTGCTCTGTGTTTCTAAGCTAAAAGCACGGTGTGAGGAGGCCTTGCAGCAGCCCCAAGCAGGTTCCTGCTGCTCTGCTATAAATCTCAGCAAACAGGGATGCTGCAGCCAGAGCTCTGCTTTTGCACAGCCTGTTGTCACTAGGAAATATGAGGATTTTTCAAAGGTGATTAATGCTGCTCTCCCACGCCCTGAGGAGCCACCCGCTCTCTCTGCAAGGCTCGTTCCAAAGGAAGGGGTGAGAGCTGGAGAAGTTTCCCAAGGAAGCAGGGCACAAGCACCTCCCCATGGTCGGAGAGCTGGAGGTGTGCAGAACCCGTGTCCAAGTTAAATATCTGCTGGTTTCCTCTCCCGTGGGGGCCCTTAGCTGAGAGCTTTGAACACTGCTGCTGCTGCAGGCAGACTGCTCTGTGCACCCTTCTGCCACATCCCTCTGGGGAGGTAGCGAGGGTCACAGTGACTGTGAGAATTGGTCTTTCAGAGAGGTTACTGGGTGTGGGAAGCATTTCCCAGTCACTTTTGGTCTGCTGGGCCTCTCAGCTGTCAGTCTGGACACAGGCAAAGGAGAAGGTCCAAGTCTGAGCGGGGACAGTTTTCTGTTGCTGTATCTCATGCACATCCTGAGCACATCTCGGACAGCCCTGCTTCCTTCAAACCCTGTGCTACAGGGGGATGGCTGGTACTGCTCCTCTGCCTTCCAACCTCCCCTGAACAACAGCTATGGGTCTGTTGCCCTGGTTTTTGCTAAGCCTTCTGTTTTTAACCTTGGAGTCAGATTCTTTCACACAGATTCATGTAAATAATAGCCAATGTTTACTTAACGGTATTTTCTGTTTTTCATTCCTTTTGTGATAAGAGAACTTTGATGAGCACCTTTCTTCTCCAGTGGGATTGAGAAGGAAGTGACATGCTCTCCAATCCCTTGTGGAGTTGGGACGTGTATATGAATGTGAGATATGTCAATAATAAACATTCATTTCCTCCTTTCTGCTGAACCTGGCAGGTGTGAGAGCCTCTTTATTGTGTCTTCCCAGACACATGGGTCTACAGAGATGAAGTTAAAGGACAGACGAGACAGTTTTAAAACTCAGGGAGGCTTATTAAGCTTGTCCCACCTCCCGTTCTTCTCTTTGAGATGTAGTGGGATGGTCACTGAGGAGGATTCCCCCCTCTGAGCTTCAGAGGTCCTTATGCATCTTACTGGATGGAGTGAGCCCTGGCTCCCTGGGGAGAAGGGGATGCTTTTCCAGGGTGATTCACCTCCCTGCTATGTTAACATTGTGAGAAGCCCACCCTAAAAATACTTATTTATGTCCCTTGACTTCGAATTGGCTCGCAGAAGTGAAGACTTTTACTTCTGGGCAGAGTCCTACCCTGATGGATCAACAGGTGCCTGAATCTGACGCGTGAGTGTCAGAAATTCACACATTGAGATTCCAGATTCAGTTATTTGAAGGTGTTTTGGTGTCTTTTGTATTGAAGTCTAAGGCAGCATGCTTGGCATTGATTTAATTTCAGATTTTCTTTTTCATTGAGAACCTTCCCTACAAGCTGTCATGTTTATTTTACCACCCCCCAAATCCTATTCACTCATACATGTTTCCGTAGTGGCATTTCTGGGATGACATGGGATTGTACCGAGACCTTAAGAGGTCTTTTTTCATCTAGCCTTTTATCTTTCTAAAGCTCCATGTTATCTGAGAAGTACTTCAAACTGAATCTCACTGTCCTCTCATGTCTTCTAAGTAAAAAGTATGAAATAAGCTTAGCCCAAATCTCTGGAGGAATTTTTTCTGATTGACAAGTCCTTGCAAACATGTCCTGGGACCTGTCTGTTCTGCCTAATAAATCATCATTAGCTCTCAGCAGATGAAGAGAGATTCTCTTCACCTGACAGCGTATCAATTCACTTGCCTTAATGTATATAAGGTTTTAGGTCTCTCCCCCAGCGGTCTCCAAGAGAGGCTTTCTGTCAAGTGAAAAAATGGGGCTCGGGCAGCAGAACCGAGCTGCCAGGTTTGCCAGTGATGGACGATGCAGGTGGGAATGCAGCTCTTTCCTCCTCTGCTTTATTGATCCTCTGGCTCTGGCCAGGGTAGCAAAGTTTCTACAGCACTAAAACCAAGCAGAAAATGGATAAGGGGGAGACGATGGCCTAAAGTCAGAGTCAAAGCCTGGCTGCTCTCGGGGAGAGCTTTTGGGAGGCCATCAGCAATGTCACTCTGACTCGGGCCAGTGCTTGACCTCACAGGACAGAAAGTTAGTCTGGCTCCAACCCACTGATGGCAGCACCATGTGGAAGGCAGTTTTCAATTTTCTTGATCATCACCTTACTTAGGCACATCAACAACGAGCTCTTCACAAGCAAATCAAGACACCAATATATGGCAGGTGAGCCGTGGTTTTAGTGTTCACTGCTGGCCAGAACCTTCCCATGCTGGAGTTGAGAGGCTTGCCCTGGTTGCTGGGATGTGCTGCATGTTATCTGCCCTTCTCTCCCGGAGTTCCTCACTTCTGCTGTCCCAAGTTTCAAGGATGAAAAACCAAAGCCCCAACCCACCACACTGTCCTCCTCTGCCTAGGCTGTGATTCTGAAGGAGGCTTTTTTACGTGCTAATTAATTAGAGGTAATCCTCAAAGTGTGCTGGGATCTTACAAAATAATAAAAACCAGAATAGTTACAAAGTACACGAATTCTTGCTAACATTAAACACAATCCAGACATTTCACCAAGGCCTTCGTTTTCTTTTGTTATCTTTCTCTTTCTTAAGTATTTGTAGATTAAAAAAAATACTGCTATGTATAACTGCAGTTTATATTCTTTTGCATTTTTCCCCATAAACACCAAGATTAAAAAAAAAAAAAAAAAAAGAAAGATCTGAGGATTTTTAAACTTAATCCTTTCCCTCCAAGAGCTCAGCTATAAAGAAATACACCAGACGGAACTGTTTTAATGCACTCACAGAAGTGGCAATACTGAAATCTCTGCAGTATTTTAGTCATTGTGTTTGAATACCAGGATCCTGCTTAGAAAAAAAGTAGTTTATTGTCTATTTGTTGGCTTAGTTGCTATGGCAGAGAGTTCAACGTGAGCGGCTCTGTGGGGAGGCAAACGCCTCCTGGTATTTGAAATCGGGCTGTGGCCTTGGAGGAGCACAACAGAATTTGTGCTGCCCATCAAAGGAGATGTGCAGGGAATATTCTGAGAAGAGTCCAGGCCTCTCCCAAGATTCCGATATCCCAGCAGAATGTTAGTGCTCCCAGATCCACAGGGACTGTAATGGTACCAGGGGGAGTCAGATAAAAAGGCTGAGTTGGTTGAAATGAATTGTCTGGGATTAGGTAGACACAAGTGGGTGTTTTTGCCCAGCTGGGGCAGGAAACTGGGGTCACGGAACAAAATTCCAAAGAAATATGTAGCAGATGCTGTCAGCCAGGAGAAGGAAACATGAAGAAAGGAAAATTTTTATGGTTGAGGCTGTTATGAAAACACGCTGGGTGTCCAGATAAAGGAACCTACTGAAAAGTAAAAATCACAGAATAGTTTGGGTTGGAAAGGACCTTAAAGATTGTCTCATTTCAGACCCCTGTCATGGCCAGAGAGACTTTTCACCAGACCAGGTTGCTCCAAGCCCCGTCCAACCTGCCCTTGAAATAAGTGGTTTTGTTCTGTTAATCACTAAATTTTGTGTCATAGAGTGCAAACAGGATTAAAACCTCTGCTCAAATATTTCCATTCTGAATGTGCAACTATTTGAATAGTCGTCCTCTTAGGATTGTCCCAGATGTAAATCAGGTCCTTTTTAATGTATGTACACAACTTCCTTTTCAGTCTTCCCCATTCCACAGGAAAGCTGAATTTTGAGTCTGTTCTCCTTCCCAGCCTTGACTCTATAAATGAAAAGATTGTTTTTATTGTCTGGTCCAATTTTTCAAGGTTTTGACAAGGCTTTTGCAAGAAGCTACTTGAAATCTGTGCTAACACAGAAAATAATAATAAAACACCTCTACCCCTCAAGACTTTGCCCAGTGTTTTGGCTGTGAGAGCCATGTAAAGGTGGCATTCAGGGAACTGCTGCTTGCACTGCCTCTGGGGATTGAAGGAAAAACAGGGAATGGGGCACAGAGCAGAAGACCAAAAAAATGTGCAGCAAACGGCCACCAACCAGCAAAGGAGAAGATGAAGGAAGGAAAATTCAGCTACTCATGTGGTCGAGGCTGTGCTATAAAGAGTCTGGGTGCCAGATGAAGGAGCCATCAATGGAAAGTTAAAATAAGGAGCTAGAACCAGCCATCACTAAAGCATCAGTGTCAAGAGTCACCAAACAGAGAGCAGAGACCTTTTCTTTCTTGCGTCTGGCAAGCGAAGGAGGTGTTGGCTTATGAAAAGGAAATTTCTTAGAGTGCCTTCCAGCACTCAGCCCTGAGCCACTCAGTGCTTGGCGCTTCTGCAGCGCCTCTCACCTGGGAAAACACTGAGTGAGAGGCCTCGTAACGCTTTTGTGGTGTGAGGTAAATCACATCATCCTGAACATCATGAACGTGGCCCTCGTGTTGGATGGACTCCGAGCGGCTGGAGTGCCAGAGGACGGGGATTTATCCAGTTCCTTAGTCAGGCAAAGCAGAAGGAAACAACCCTGAGGGATAAGAAGTCAGGAGTTCTGCTCCTTTTTTTATTACGGCATGTGTCATAAATTTACAAAGGGTTCCCAACAGCACGAACACTGTCAGGCTTGTTACAGCATCACGACTTGTTTATGGCTCAGTTAACTGCACACACACACATAAAAATCTACCACAGTTGTGTGGAATTCATAGCAGAAACTAACATTAGTTACCTCATGAACTTTGGTTTATTGTGATCCTAAATAAGGCCTCCTTCTGTAGCTAAGTAATACTCAGTAATCTTCAGTGTTCTGGAAGAGGTTAACCAAGTGTTGGTGTCTTAGTGCAAGCAGGGGCTGTGTTTCCTCATGGCCTGAGTTACTGAAACTGCATCTGTTACCTTTCTGTTGATGGCAGCTTCAGAAAACCTGGCCAGTTTCCAGAGCAGTACCTTTTTTTCATCACTGTCAGCTCCTGTCAGTTCATCTCTCAGTCATAAAAATTTTAAAACAAAGTCTCCTGTCTGTTGTCTAATATTCCTTCCATTAGCCATGCCCTGCACTTTCATTGCAGGCACCTGACATTAACTTTTGGCACTGATAGTGTTTTACAGATCTAAAATACCTTGCTGACACTACCTGACCCTCCAAGCACGCTTAGGAAATTGCCATAACTATCTCTATTTTACAGAAAAGCTTGAAAGGAGACTCAGACAGAAGTGATACCCCCAATTTTCTTTCGGGGATGGTAATTTGGGTGTCTTGTTAGTTGTGCTCTCAGCACTTCAGCCTGAATTTCACTGCTGTTAAATAATCAACTCTAACAGGATACGTGTGTGCTTTATTCTCCTGGAAACAAGGCATTGTGAGCAGGATGCCCCAAAAGGATGCGCACACAATAGCAATTTTAACCCCTTTAAAAACTGAAGCTTCTCTCCTGAACAATAGACAAGGACTTAAGGAGTCTTGCAGTTCCTCTGCAGGAATTTCAATGTGCTTACAACTTTATTATTATCTGGCCTTCATACCTTTTTTATATTTTTATTCCTGTCCTTCATCTGTGCTGTTTTCCTGCAGTAATTTCACGACCTTCTGGTGAGGTATGATGTGTCCCAGCTAGAGGAGGTCTTGTTCCTTGGTATTGACTGTGCTGCATTACTGGAAACCTGTGGTCCAGTTTATAACCCATCATATTTTCCCTGGCTCTCTCCAGAGGAATAGTGCTTCTGATTAATTTTATTAGTGGGTTTATTTCAGTTCAAAATGAGGCGTGGGTTTCCAAGTGACAGAAAATAGTCCTTTTCTTAGAGTATAACAATGTAGTTTGGAGAGGTATTATCCAGAGAAAATGAGAAGATTTTAAAGGTTTCTTTAAAGGAAGAAAATTTCAGGCTTGATTAAAAACAGGACTGAAGGGGGAAAGAAAGGTTCAGCAGTAATTCCAAAACAGGAGTTGCAAAGATTTCTTCCATGGGTGGCTGCTGTAGTCTATTACCCTCACAGCAACACAGTGCTGAACACCAGGAGGCAAAAATTTCATTAGACTCAGAGCTAGTGTACAAAATTCAGAAATTTCCAGATAAAAGAGAGGAGATGGACTGACAGCTTGAGGAACTAAACCTTACTACAAGAAGAAAAGGGTGGAACCACAAATTCTGTCAGTCTCTGGATCCAAGGGCATCAAATGAAGTGGTTTTCATGACCTTTTCTTGAGTAAGATTATTCATCCTAATTTCTTCCCCTCGCCTTGCAAATATCTGATGCAATTGATAGCTAATGACCAGTTCTGGAATTCTTCCTTGTTCTCCCAGGACAGGCAGTATTCTTCTGCACTGAGGATCATGTTCATCACAAAACTCTTCCTCATTTTAATTCCAGCTTCCTACCTTTACAGCCAAGCTCCTTTGTCATCTGTGATTCATCTGCCTTGCCTCTTGATACCAGAAGTGAACTGAATACTACATTTTGCTTAAATTCAATGATCTTCTCTCCCAGCCCATCTCTTTTTAAAGCATTCATCAAGCAAATTATGTAGTCTCAAGAGTGTGAAGTCTTCCTGTTCAACGCTTTTCTCCCGTTTAAAGCAGTGGAGGCAGGGAGCAGAAATTAATGTGACTTTTGTCTCTGCCCTGACTTCAGAGAGCTCTTAAAACAGAGCATTTCCTCTTATCAAAAGCGTTCTCCAAGGTGGTGCTCACTTTACTCAGGGCCCGTGTGCATTCATATTTCTCAATACTTCATTAATCACACATGGGGGGTCTGTTGTGAGGATCCTGGCCGAAATTCCACCTGTTTTCTAGGTTAAATTGGGGGTTAACTGTTTGGTACCTTTCTAGAACAAGCCCCTGTGGAGCTCTGGGAACGCTGGGAGGGCTGAGAGCTCAGCCCATGGTTGTTGACTCTACTCACTCCTTACACTGGGGATTCCCAGTTGAGTTTTCAGTGTTAGAAAGTCCAGTGCTGCTTGATTCCAGTGTCCTTTATTGTGCCAAGAGAAGTGACTTGCTTTTCCTGGCTGACATTTATTTACTCTTGTAAATGAACGATTGCACTGCCTGCTTCATGGTTATGCACTTGTCGACAGCTACATGTTTAACTTCATTTTTATGAGTTATTTACAAGGGCAGAGTTAATTACAATTGGTTTTTACCCAGTTTGAATACAGGGTATGCACACAGTTCATATGAAATATTTCATATATCTGTGATCTTTTTCTGAAATGGCAAAGGTTGAACGATTGCAGAACATTAAAACCAAACAAGTAACCCCTTTCCCCAAGAATTCTAATTTAGAATAAGCTTCCATCCCAGCAGTCACAAATTAAATAAAGATTTGTAGTGACAGTATTTTGTACTTCCAGGTGTCTTTATATTCCTGGTATGCACATTTCCCCTGTATAACACATTCAAATTTTCATCCTTTACGTAGAAGCAATTTCGTTTTACGTCACTTGTTATAGCACAGAGTAAATCTACACAGGTAGGTGGTTTTAGCAAATTTATTTATCCTTTAAATCTCCTCAGCAGATCACTGGTGAGCCAACATATCAAGACACACCTTGAAAAGGTAAAAGGAGTCATTCAGAAGAGGAAAAGACATTAAATAGGTTCAGAATTGGTCATAGTTTACAAAGGTTTGAAAGCTTTGTAAGGAAGAAGGAAAAGCCCATGGAATTCCAGACCCAGCACAAAGATAGGCCTTGCTCCACCTTGCCCCACCACGCATAGAAAGCAATAATGTCCATCTTCAGCACTGAAAAATTACTTTGAATCAGCCCCAAATAAGAAATCTGACCTCATCAGGAGACATTCTGTGTTCTCATTTCCCTTTGATTTTCATTTTTCAGGATCTAGAATGCAAACCTTCCTGACACAGGCTAATAGACAGAAATTGCCCCTGTGAGCTCCAGCTGAACTGTAAGTCACTGGGAGTGGCCCAATTATGTTCCTTGGAAGGAGGGCTGAAATAAGGATGTCAGCATGACCCTCACAGTGTGGCACACTAACTACTTAAACAAACTTCTGGGAGTTGAATTATTAGACTCCAGGCTCCTTAATCCCATGGCAACAATCAGCCTTAAGGATCTTTTAACCTGTCGTTAAGAGATATAGGAAAAAGAAAAATTAGTTAAAGAATGGAAGATGTTAGGTATGAAGCAAGGTTTTCATTTAAACAATATCTCTTAATCCTTTTTACTTTAGCTATTTCTAAGGAAAACTCAGGTTTGGATACTTTCAGGTGGTGCAAAAAAAAAAGAGAGAAATATTTGGGAGAAGAGGGCAGTTAGTAGAGATAAGGGAGCTGATGTTACTGCTGCTGCTACTGCTCCCGATGAAGTCGAATTCTAATGCCTTGGCGGGGAAAAAAAAGGAAAGAAAAAACCTCGACACACTCACAACAGGAGCAAGAAGAGATTAGCAAAGAGAAGATGCATCCTCCCTCTTTTGTGGGACAGACCTTTCCTGGCAGTTATGCTCACAGGGAAGCAGAGAGAGCCTGTGATCCGATCAGCTTCTCCAGCACTGATGTGGGGATACTGAAACTTTGCTTTTAGTTTCATTTCCAGCAGCAAACACAGCTGTGCTGCAAAGAGATAGTGAAGTCTTGCCTGGCTGACCCTGCCTTTTTTGTCCTAGCAGAAGAAGAAAATAGGAGAACAGACAATATAAGTAGATCTGTGAGGAGTAAAACTTACTGAAGCCTTGTTTTCTACGGATGTGTGTCCAGTGGCTGACTGGATTTCCTGCCTGAAAAGATTACAGTGGGAATTCTTGCATGTTTAAGCCCCTTATCTTGGGGCTCTGAGCAACCTGGTCTAGTGGAAAGTTTCCCTGCTGGGAGCGGGGTGAGTGGAACGAGAGTTAAGGTCCCTTCTAACCCAAACCATTCTGTGATCTCACGACTGCTACCTCATGCAGCCTGAGCAGCCCTTCACCCCTTGCTGGGCATTTCTAGGGGCATTAATGTGCTTCTATTTCTCCTTCCCCTTCTCCCAGCTGCCCATCCTCACCACACTTGTGAGGATCCAGTTGTCCTTGAGCTTCCTACTGTCAGTTCTGCTCAAGACAGAGCTACAGGCTTAGGAGCTGCGTGTGAGGTGAGGGGATGAGAACGACAGCGGGATCACATGAGCCTTGTTTCCATAGTAAATGAGGCTGAGAAGGTGGAGGGAGAAAGAGGAGCCATATGGCAAGCGGTGATGGCAGGAACCAGAGCTCTCTTCTGAGGGTGGCTTCAGGGTTTAGTCATGCATTGGAGCCAGAGATAAAGTTTCTCTGAATCAGCCAAGATGCTTTAGAGGATCACATGGAGTTGCAAGAGCATCAGGGATCCAGGAAATTGTAAGATTTGTTGTTATGGTAAACACAGTTCTTCATGTCTTTCTATCCAATGTCACAACACTTGATCATCTTCCTTTTTATTTTTTTATCTATTTGTTCACTTTATTTGACAAGATACCCAGATTCTGATGGCTCACATTGTTTTTGAGGCCATTTTTTCCCTTCTACTAGACCAGGTTTCTTCCACTCAGCCTGGCAGGAGCCTCTGGTGGGGGATTGGGCCATCCACTGCTCCAACCCATCTCTTAGAGATGTCAGTTTTCATCTGATCTGTAACTCCTGACTCCTCTACATCCAACCCCAACATCAGGTCAGACCATGGGGCACATGGGGGTAGTGCCAAGCAATAGGACAAGAGGAAAGGGCAGGAATTGATGCACAGCAAGTTCTACCCAAAAATGAGGAAGAACTTCTTTACTGTGAGCACTGGAGGAGATTGCCCAGGGAGGATGTGGAGTCTCCCTCCTTGGAGATATTCCAGAACCTTCTGGGCACAGTCCCGTGCCGTGTGCTCTGAGCAGGGAGTTTGGACTAAATGACCCACTGAGGTCCCTTCCAAGCCAAACCACCCTGGGATTCCAGGATTCTCCAGTCCTGGGGTGGAAGAGTTCCATGGCAGATGTCACACATCTTCCCCACGTGCTCGGAAGACGATCAGCTTGGGAGGTGTGCTCTTGGCAGGACAGGCAATATCCCCAGCAGTGCCGAGAGAGCCACTGGTGTCCTCCGCAGCAGGGGCACGTGGTCCTAGTGCCAGGAATTGTGCCACCGCCTCTGGGTGGCTGATTGAATGCAGCTTGTTTGCCTCTGCCTGCCTCCTTCCCTCGTGCTCTGAATGATTCACTGTCAGAGCGAGGATGAAAGAAACCAGAGCATAAAGGCATCTTTATCTGCATCCCTGCTCTCCGCGGATCCTGCCTGCCGAGGGACCCAGCTCCGCGCTCCATCCCTGAGGATGCTGCTGTGGGGAGCTGCTGGAAGTCTGGAAATTAGGGGCACTTTTGCACCTTGTGCCGGCTCAAATCAAAGCTGACCTTGTCCCCTTGGGCTGTGCTCAGCCCCTGGGCTGCAGGGCAGAGAAGGGGGCCGAGGCTGTCCTTTGTCAAGTGGCAAAGAGTGAATTAACACAGCAGGTAACATTTCCTTGCTTTTAAGTAATTGTCAAACATAACGGCAGTTACCTGCCTGTTTTCTTGAGGGATTTGTACTGAACAAGGGGAAGAGCTGCTAACAGGATCCCAGGGTTGAGAAGAGATTTGAGAGGAAGGATCAGAAGAATTAAATATGTGACATGTAGCGAGGAAAGATGATAATGAATGGGTATATCTGCCTGTGCTGCTCAGTGCCAGCCACTTGAATGAATTTATTTAGGGAACAGAAGCAAAATAGCTGAATTGCCGTGATTCTCCATCCAGAAACATCCTTTTTTCCCCTCAAAAATATCAGTTAGCTTAAGGAAAACCTTCTTCCCAGTCACATGGGGCTGAATTGTTCCCATAGGCACACTTTTGGGATGATCCAATAGCCATTCAAATCAATGGAAACCCTTTCTTGGATCAAGATTTTAAATCCAGCTGTTTGAGGAGTAAGGGATATGATAGAGCTCTGTATATTTTGGAGGTTGTAAATGCTGAGGTGAGAGGAAGGGGTTATTTCATGTAGCACAAAAAGATCTATTTAAGCACAGAGTTGCACTAAAATAGGAATTTTTATATGAGCCATAAGAGTGTCAGATGGCTCAGATAATAATAATATCACATAAAATAAAGTAATTGTATTGTATAAAGGTTGTCAGTTTATTTGCAGCACATCTAGTCATAAAGCTGATCATTTTCTGTTAAATTAAAGTTGCACAACTTGCCTCTGAGCAAGAAATAAAGGCCTGGTGCTCTTGATTCCATATTTGTAATTTGGCTTGCTCTGTTTATTGGATTTTTTAAGTCATTAAGTGAAAGACAGAGGGCCAGACGTCGACTCATTCAAACCCAGTCCATTTCAAGTGAAAAAGTGAAGTCAGCCTTGGAATATTGCTTTTAAAAAAGCACTTGGATGATGGGAGAGGAAGGAAGGCAAAATGAGCATCATGACTCGGCATGGTTAAACCGGGCAGGGCAGGGCAGCAGAATTTGGCCTGAGTGCCCTCAAGGGCATGGACTGGAACCCAGTGGGGCTCTTACCTTGCCTGGAAACCACTTGTAGCAGAAAACTCAGTGTTGCAGAAAAGCACAGGGCAGGAAAAATTAGATTGGAAGCTCTGATTTTCATGAGGAGTGCCAAAGTGGTTCCAATTCTGTATTCTCAGCAGCAAGTCTTGTACCTCTTCCATCACAGGACATCAGTTTGGTGGCCTGCATTAAGTGGCACAGCAAATAGCTCTCATATTTTATTTACTCTCTGGAATGGGACATATATAATTGTCAAAACTCATCATAAAACCCCCTTTTTTTGTCCTTGATAAACGAGTTTAAAACTCCAACCCTTCAGATCAGTGAGTAAGGAAGATGAAGTAGTAAAGCAGAGAAGATACTTATTGCCAAATGGATTAGGAATTTGAGAACTCCCTCTATATAGGCTATAAGTCCCAAATCAGATTTGATAAATCAAGTGATATTAGAAGAGATCTTCAGGGCTCAGTAGACTTAAATATCGCAAGGAACTATTACTGTCATATCCATCTCAACACACAACAGTGCTGTATATTAAATGGCAATGGATCAGCTTCCCTCTGCCTCTTACATATTCCAAAGACAATAGATCAGTAACTTAATAAAAAAAAAGCGGTCCAAGTGGAAGTGCATGAAGGATGATTTCTGGCTATTAATTTATTTGCACATTACTTCTGTGCAGCAAAATTTGCTTCCCCTCCTTGGGGAGGACACAGCCACAGCTGGATATACCTGAGTGGTGCAGAGACACGGTGCAGATCTCTCAGATTTGAATGTAATGTTCTATTTTTTTACTAAAATTATTCCAGCTAGCAATGAAAGCAGGATTAGAGAGTGGTCTCCACCTGTCACAGGTTTGGAGAGCACAGTCAGGCAAGCGACACTAGATCTTCCATCCCTTCTGCTCCAGAGCCACATTCCAGTTCTATACAGCCATGGTGATTGCTGAACATCTTGGTGGGAGTCCAAACTCCTTTTGCTGGTGGGGGCTCGCCTCAGGTCCGTGTCAGCCCAGCAGGGGCACAGGTGCTGTGTAAAGAACCACCGGGTGTGCGACACGCTGTGCTCAAAGGACAAACCGCGGGGAAAGGACTCAGTTGAGACACAAAGGTGCTGCTCCAGCACGCACAGTGTTTACAACACACAGTTTAACACGCTCCGGGTGAGGCTTTGGAGCAGTGGTGAGGGCATCTTTGTTCTCACTGGTTTTTGCGGCCGGTGCTTCACTAAAATAAAACCCGTGGTGTGAATCTGCCGTGCTTTGTGCCAGCCTTCACCTGCAGCAGCGCGCAGGGCTGGGGGAGCGGCTGCTCCGGCCCCGGGGAAACAAAGGCACCTCGCAGGGATCCACCTGTGGCAGGACATCCCCCCTACCACAGAAAAGCTTGTCTGCTCTGTCCCTCAGCTGGTGTGATAGCTCCGGACATTCTCCCCCGACGTGAATTGATGGGATAACCCAGGCCAGCTCGTCTGACTAGTAAGTGGTCACTGGCTCACTTCTTTCTCTCTCTGGCACCAGCGGAAGATTTCCCAATAAACATCTTGCCCTGAGAATGAGATGTGGGGAGATAAGCTGGAATTCCTGACTGAGAGACACTGCTTTTACAAACTATGAAAGCCACACAAACTTTTACAAAGGCAGAAACCTCTCACACACACCTTGGAAATGTGTAGGATTTCTCCTGCGGAGTTTGGATGCAAATTCCAAGGGTACTTTCCTGGGAATTGAGTGAAAGAATTCTATGTGTACTCCATCATCAATTTAGTGGTAAATTACACTGAATCCCGATCTATACTGTTTCTCTATATTATTTTTCACTAGCTGTAATATAGGTACCTTTATCGCACACTGTATTTTATCTACTGCTAGTTCTTTTTGTTTTATTCCTGTGTATTAAGTAGTCTGTTCAAAGTCTCAAGCCTGTTAATTTTGTGTCTATTCAATAAATAATTCATTTTGCAGTAGACCTGACCAGCCTATTAAGAACCTGCAAGTGAGACCAATCTGGGGTGCTGGCTGCCCCAAACAGAGCTACTGCCAGAAATCTGATTTGGAGGCAGGACTTGCCCAAGCTCTCATCTCCACTCATAACCACCCCTGGGCACGACACACTCGTGTCTCTGCACTCATCCTGCCCTCAGCTCCCACGTGCCCTAATTCCTGGGGAGCTCCTGGAGAGCCCAGAGCTGTCACTCAGCTGCTGGGGATGGCACGTGCCAGCACAGAGAGAGCTGGGCCGAGCACCTGCCCCGTGCCATGGGTTCCTCTTCCACGGAAGCACTTACACAAGGCTGGTGCTCCTTTCCAGCCACCAGCTTTCTTCCAGAAAATTTTAAATCAAATGCAAAAGTTGTTTAGAGCAAGTAAAGTGAAATGGGTAATTTTAAGGACATTCATTAGGTTTTTAGTGTAGTTACTCAGAGCAGTTCTCCGCAGGTATCCACATTTCTTGGTTGGCAATTTGATCTTTTGAGTGTTAGGTGCTCTGAATTTCAGCTTGGGTACCCATGGTGTGCTGGAGGAGTGGCCAGTAACACCATTAAATTGTCTGTGTCTTCACAGCCAGCTCACTTTTTGCTTTAACTGGGGTCTGACAGCTCCAGCCCTGTTACCTCCTGTACAGATATCAAAATAACTGTACTTATCCCCGATAAACCGAGGCTTATTTCACATCCACTTTTTTTTTTCTTCCAGCCTCTCATGAAGTGTAAAAAGCAGCTACTAGGGAATTTGCTCAAAAAAATAAAGGTAAAAGCACTTTCATCAGATTAGTCTATAACCTACCTTAAAAGGCAGGGTTGAATTCCACAGACAGAATATTTCTCCCTAGTAATTATGGTCATTTTTCATTATTATCACAACCAGGATCCAGTTAATAGAAGACATTCTCTTTAGTAATTTCTTTTTATGCTGTTTGCCAGTGCATATACATTGCCAGCACCTATTTTTGCATGTCCAGGTTATGGAATGACATGCAGAGAATGGCCAGGTGCATAATAGGTGTGTATGCAAAAAAGTGAAATATTCAGATTTGGAAAGGAACCCTCTATAAAAACAGCTAAGGCAGGGAGATGGTGGTGTGATATCTGATATAATTGAGCAGTAGGGCTGGAAGGGCTTGTCAGAGGACTTGGATGAGGCTCCAAAGGAAGGGAATTCTGCCCAGTTGGACAGGCACCCTTGGCTCTGAACATCAGGCCCTGGACGTGTACAAATGTGTAGATTTGATGAGCCTGTTTAAAGGGAAACTAATTAGAAGTATAGACAATCCACCTTTCTTAAATGGAATTATTGTAGTCTCTGATCCATAAATCTGACATTTATACATATTTATACGCTATTGCTTAATGAATACCTGATTAAGGAATACAGCTGCCAAGCGAATAAATTTGTTGTTAATCAAATGATACCATAAAGACAGATCATCAGACCTATTAGAATATATTCATTTGGCAGATAAATCTGCTCGTTGCAGCCTGTTAGTGTAATGTATAATGCAAATCAAATTGTTCTTTAGAGCTAAACCTTCCTCTTTGCCAGAATAAAAAAGACTTTGCATGGAGCAGATGAGATGAAATCCTATATTTTTACAGAGGGTGTGAAAGCCCTTGGCATTATGTCTTGTATTGAAAGTAAATTTCACCCTAATTGAACACTAAAGACTGAGGAATGCTTAAGTCTGTGCACTGAAGATTTTACTGTGGTATATAATTGCCTGCCCCTTTTGTTGCTGTATCTAATTCAGCAGTATAAATTACCAGCTTAATTTTTTTCTTATTGTGTGATGTACTTATACTATTATTTTGTACTACCAAGAATTAGCAACTGGCATTTGCGTTTATGGATCCTTTCATCCAGGGAAAATCTAATAACAACACTGGTCTAAATATTACCCTAAAGGGCTGAAGCACGTTGGAGATGAAAAGATAGCCTGAGGTAACTGTGAAATGGCCACAGTGTTTACAGGGATCTGTCAAAACACTACAGCGACTTTCAGTAGCTTTGAAATGTTGGTACATTTTTGAATGCAGATCTCAAGTGCTGTTTGCAGGACTGGGTTTCATGCTGAAACATGAGAAGTGTATTTGTGCTTCAGATATGAACGGAGGGCAGGCTCTAGCCCGTGCTGAGAGCTGCCCACCCTCCTCCACCAGGCACCGATTCTGTCAGAGCCACCTCGAGGAGTTCGGGCTGTGAATTCCCCTCATGAGGAGCCTGCTGATGCCTTTCCTCCAGTCCTTTGCCAAGTCTGGGCAGTATTTTGAAGGGAAGTGCTGCCTCTGTGCACAGCTGGGTGTTCAGGGAAGGTTTACATCCAGCACAAGCTTTTTTACCCTGATCATGTACAACACATGCAAAACTCCTGGTTACCCTGCATAAAATGCAAAATTAGGCAGTTGCCCCATTTTCACACCTCCAGGCAACTTTTACTGCCCCAGCTACTTCTCCTCCTCAGCCTACTTTTCACCTGAGGAGTATTTGCTGATGATAGTAAATATAATAGTTCATGCTCAGTTGAAATTATTCCTACTAGGTTTATTAGTATCTCTGTAGGAAAAAAGGATTGAGAAAAAAGTCCAAGAAGAAGGGAAAACTTTTGAGAGGTTGGTGTTTGGGAGTACTTGGTCCAGACTGTGGATGGGAAGAACAGGCATTTCCTCACGTTGATTTGCATCCTCTGGCTGTGGAAAACTTGCTGGGACAGTGGAAAAGGCTTGGAGAAGAGCAGGAGGAGGCTGGGCTGCAGTTTCCTCCCAGGCCACTGCCCAGGGAGCTGCGCTGGGGCAAGGGAGAGGCCAGAGAAGTTGGGGTGTCCAGGGAAAGGCTGTGCTCATCCTGGAGACAACTCCAGAGCAAAGAGAAGGAAAGCACCACGGCTGCCCCTTGCTTGCTGGTCTGCTCCTGGCACAGAAGAACAGTTTCCCACTCTATCTGCTGTGCAAGATTGAATGTCAAAATCTAATCTAGTGCCCTATTAATTGCATTTATCATGTACTTTGACCATCTCACATGAAACTTACCCATTAATTTGTCTCTGATGGCTTGACTTGCTCTTAAGAAACCTTTGGAGCTGCTTCAGAAAATGTTTTTCAAGGCAGATACTCTGGGTAATTTCTGCTTAAAACCCAATTAAATCTCCTCAGCCTGCTCCAAGCACTGCCCACAGAACTGCAATGCAAGTGCATGGAATGCAGCTCAGTCTGTTTGCTTGGACTGGGAATGTTCCCCTGGGCGTGGACTGGCCAGCGGGCAAATGTGGATGCTAAAAAGCAAGCAGAGAAAATTTCCAGCTTTTGCACTCTCCTGTGAAACTTTCCTTTCTACACAAACTAGCTGAGAAATGGTTTGTTATTTTGTAAACTATTCACAGCTGCTAGATTGTTTGTGGAGATGTTTTGGTTCATTGTTGGAAAATATTTTGAAGACCCATCAGCCAATCCGTTCGGTAAGCAGCTGATCAATGGGCCAATCATGTCATTCTTCTTTCGCCAACCAAATTATAAAAACACCATTTTTTTCATTAAAGGATCGATCTGTCGATCATTTCTGATCCTGATTTGTGTCATTATTTTGCTGTTTGTGGTACTAACAGTGACAGGCAAACAGCACCAGTCAGGAATGCAGAGCTTGAGCCAAATAATCCAATCAAAGCAACAGAGAAAATTAAGACTCAAGGAGATTGGAAATTTCTTGCATACAGATGTGTACAGATGTGTGTGCACACACTGCAGTGCTCGGAGCTGCTCCTGGTGGTTTCCCAGTTTTGGTGGGGAACAGATTGCCCAGGGAAGCTGTGGCTGCCCCTGGATCCCTGGCAGTGTCCAAGGCCAGGCTGGACAGGGCTTGGAGCAGCCTGGGACAGTGGAAGGTGTCCCTGCCCACGGCAGGGGATGAAATGAGATGAACTTTAGGGTTCCTTCCAACCCAAACCATTCCATGATTCTGTAATTCAGTGATTTCTTATTCTACTCCCAAGCAAGCCCCGTGTCCATAACTAAGCAGTTTTCCAGCATGATTAATGGGCCAGATGAAGGCTTTAGATATTCCCTTTTTTCCAAACATACAGTATATTATGCTTTCCTCTAGTATGAGTTCAGAAGGACTCTTGATGTTTTTTATTCCGGAATTTGCACAGAAGCTTTTCTTCACTGGGAGAAGTTTCAACTGAAGTTTCAGCTGAGATTTTTGCACTCGTCAGCGTTTCTCAGGTTTGCCTTGAATAACTGAAATGTTGCTGAGAACAACAAATATTGGTTTTGACAGAGTCCCGGAAGTTTTGCACACTGTGGAATCCACGCTCACGTCTCAGCTGTGTCAAAAGGTCATTTTAAATTATTTTTTTTTATGTTTTTTGAAGTTGACAGAACAAACTGAGCAGACAGAGACACAGCAGTAAGGAACTTGGAAATCTATATTCAGACGCATCGAATGTGTATAACCCTAGAAATAAACAAGGATTCTCCTGAAAGTGAGATACAATGGGATAAGGGCACAAGTGTGAAATTTTTTTTCTTTTCTGTTTTGGAGGTTGCAAGAGGGAGAAATTGGCTAAAAATACCCATAAAATTCAGAACAGACAGAAGAGGAAAGATTAGGCAGTGATTATAAGCATGCTGTCTGAAGAATCAGGTTGTGCATATGCTCAGGGTATGCACAGCTCTGTGATCTCACATCACTCCCATCCATCTCCCTTCCTGTTTGTTCCCTTCCTTTGTGTCATCCGGAGCTAAATGGCAGGAAATCTGTGAAAAGGTCTGTCTGCCTCGCATTTATATAGCAACCAATGCAAAGGGTTTCAGCACTGACAAGCTCCTGAAGAGTGCTGTAACACAAGCTCAGCCCTCCTCTCCATCCCAGAGTCAATATGCATAGAGATGAGTGCTCCAGCTCTTCACACACAGTTTGAGTGGTTTGATACCCTTACTCCAATCTTCAGTTTCATTTCAGTCCTTATCAGAGGCTCCTTTGTGCTGAGCTGGCCGGATCAGGAGATGGGCACAGGTTTGTAACAGCTCGTGCACGTCTGGGCCGGGCAGAGCCGGTGTCCAGCTTCATTTAGCCGAGGTCCTCGTCCCCATCAATCCCACCTGAAGGTCACAGCCAATGTTTTCCCTCGCTGTCTCCCATGGAGAAGAAGGATGTGTGGAAAGGCCTCTGAAACTGCACCAGTAGCAAGTTTGAGTGGATGATTGAATCCACAGTGATGATAATCACAGATGTAGCCAAGTGACTGGAATTAATGCACCATCTGAACAGCTCGGTGAGGTCTGCCTTGATGTTCCTCATTTCAAATGAATCTCTCTGGACCTGAAGGCTGTTTGGAAACAGCTGATGGTGCCCGTAATGAGGATTCCAATCTTCAAGTCTCCAAACTGAAATTAGACATATGTCCTGACATGTTGACATTAATTTGAGCTGTTATAGCTGTGATGGGTTTATTTGGCTGGCATTTTTAATAGAATTTCAGGGGAGACAGGCTTTGCTCCATGAGTCAGGGTGGGGAAAGGCCATGACCAGCCATAATTTCAAAGGTTAATTTGAAAATGCTTTTCTCAACAGGACTTTTCTGAATTGCAGGGTTACTTGAAAATGTGGTGTCATAATGGCTGATGCTATGGCTGGAAAAAACAGGCTGGGGAATTTCCAGGGGGAATTTCCGGGTATCCATTTTCAATTCCATCTTGACTCAAAGTGAAAGGCAATAATAAGTGAATGCCATGGAGTAAAAGCGATAGATTCTATTTCTGATATACAATATTCATGTACAGACCAGAAACCCAGCACCAAACTGCAGGTTTCTGCTAAGAAAATCTGTAACTACTGACTGGAACGAACTGGCTGAGTGTGTGAACCCCACACAGGGAGGGTCAGCACCTGGTTAATGTGATTTTTTAAACCCATGCAGTAGTTGGATGGGGCTCTGAGCATCCAGGAAGTGGAAGGGGGTTGGATATGGATGATCTCTAAGGTCACCTCCAAGCCAGCCTGTGACTCTGGGGTGGGTATGAGGTGACAGGCCGTGGTGACCCTTGTCCCCACGGGCAGCAGGGCTGGTGCCTGGGTCAGGGGGGATGATGGGGGGCTTGCAAGGCCATGGAGGAAGGCAGAGAGATGTGTAACCCCTTGGGGACAGCTGTCCTGTGGGCACCTCAGTCACACAGCTCCATCACAAAGCACCTCAGCTTCCCCAGGACAGTGACTTCCAAACACTGTTACCAGCAAAACTGAAAATGAGAGGCAAAATCAGGCGTGAACATGGCTGAGAGAAAACTCTGTGTTGGAGTCGAGGTGAGATTGAGACATTTTCTGGACTGCCATGCTCTGGGTCTGACAGGTAATTGGTCACTTGAGACACAATGTTTTAGGGATTTAATGTGTAGCTCCGCGGGAGGAAAAGCAGACCCATCAGGGAGAGAGAGAATCCTTGTCCTGACAGTTTCCTTTGAGCAGAACCATTCTGCTTCGTCCAAAAAAAACCCCTCTCACTGCAGGGACCCCCACACTGATGGCGAGCCCGTCTGCTGCCCCACACCCCTCAGAATGTCCCAAGATGAGCCACAGCTAAGCCAAAACGCTTTGGTTTATTAGATATCACTGAAATCTCACAGTCTTTCTAGGGCCGTTCTGTGGAGGGGCTGTCTGCCACCACTGAAAGAACCTCGGTTTAGGAGAGTGCTGGTTTTGAAGGGTAAAATGTCACGGATGGCAGATTTTTAACCCAGTGCAATTTAGCAGATATTCGATACTTTTATTTCCTTCTGCTGACTTTATACAGTGGAACAGGAGGCGATTTGCAAAGATTAAACAATATTCTGCTCACAAATTAAAATCAATAACTTATTTGTAGGGCTGCTGATGCTCCCAGAACAAAACAGGCCTGCCAAGAGGCTGTGAAAGTCCTGAATCAAATATCATGTATCTCCAGCCCATCTCCACAGTTGGCTGTGACAACCCACCCAGTCATTCCATCACTTGATAATCGCAGCACATGAATAAATATCATTCCTGAGCCAAGGAATGGTGGCTGGGTTCAGAGCCGTGCACTGCCTGCTTGTTTCCCCCATATATCATTGAGAAATCTGATATTATTCAATGGGATTTTTCAGGAATCCTTTTCTTTTCGTGAAAGGGGGTTGGCCGGATGCTAGACTGGCTTTTAACTTTCTGTAGATGCTCAAAAGAGCAAATCACACCGTGGTAGTGGGAGCATGACAGAAGATCGAAGCTCTATAATTATTTTATTCCTATTCCTTTCCATAAACCACATTCATAGGACTTGACACTGAGTTAAGTCCCTAATTCATTTCGTTTACACATCTTTCTGGTCACCATTCCTCTTCCTTGGGGTGTTTTGGCTCGGAGTGGTCTTTGCTGGGTCACTGGCACCTCTGGGAGTCCTCACCACAAATCCACTGGGGCTCTGGTCTCTGAAGACAAATCACTACATCAGAATTGTTTGGAACAATTTTGTCTCTGAGCTGTGAGAGGAAATACCTTGGAAAGGGGAACTGGGTTTTCACAGAAGCTGTGCCAAACAAGAATCATATATTGAGGTGATGCTTTAGATGGGCATGATGAGATTTTTATACCTGGGTCTGCAAAAGCTCATATTTCTTAAAGAAAGAAGTATATGCTTTCATTGGCCTGAAGAAGTGACAAGTGCTTGAGCATGCAGGCTGTGGTGGGCTACAACAGTCCAAGATTTCAGACTTTTCCTCTCTTTTTCAGTCTGAGACCCCTGTACCCAACACTTTCTGTGAGTTGTAGCTGAAGCCAATACGTATCCACGTTCTTGTGCATCAGGCCTTTGTCTTTCATCCCCTTTATCCCTGAATACACGGGATCTTTAGGTTTACATATCTGTTCTGAGACTGGTAAAACAGAGTAATTTTGCCATCCTGTTTTCTTCAGACCCCTACAGGTTTCTGCTGTTTCCTTTCCCTCCCCTGTCGAGGTGCACTGGGCAGCCTTGGCACCTGCTCCTTTAGCAGCAGCAGGGCAGGGACGCAGAAATCTCCCTTCTCCTGCTGAGGAAATCAGGGGAAAGGGAATGGGAGGAGAGATGGAAATAGATGCGACACAAATTGTCATTTTGGAAAATGACTTTTTACGCGAGCACCGCTCTGAATGCACAGTGACACTGTACAGATGATTCTTGGCCTGTTAAATAACAGTTTTCCCCATATTTATTGCTCTCGAGCTGTGCCTGACAGCTTTATTGCATACAGACTGGCAGATTATGAAAAGAAAACTAAATAGGTCTGTGGAATCATGGCCGCTGTATTCCTGTTTAAGGGGAAAACAACTCTTTGGTTTTACATGTTTGAAAAGAGGAGACAGCTCTCCCTCAGTGTTTTATGGCAGTTCCCCCTCCCGCCTCCCCCTTCTACCTTAAACAGTCTGGATTTGTTTTGCTTGTATAATTAGGCAATAGCAGCTGATGGGGTTGGAATCCACGGCATTCTATCATCCTGAGAGCTGCCTCGACTGATGGACAAGAGAGGCAACAGTCTGTTTATGTGCAAGAGCTCCAAACGGGCCTGCCTGTGCCATGCACCCAGGAAAGTGCATTAGCTGCAGCTTTTTTATAATTCCTTGAGAGCAGATATACTGCTAAGGCACTTGAACTCTATTATGATGTCAAGCTTCTGCTATTTTCCATTTTCCTTGGGAAGCAAGCAAAAGAAATCCCCTATATGGTTTCACGGAAGAGAATCTATCATTTGAGAGTAATTGTGCCCACAGAATTAATGCGCTGTCGAACCTATACGAATTAAAAGAACCATTATCAAAGTCAGTGCAGCATTTATACACTCAACCATCTCTTTGCTAAATAATTGCAATAATGGTTGCACAGCAGCAGTGCTGAAAATGTGTTTTACTGACTTATTTCCTTCCTCCTAGAAAAGATACAGCTATCTTCTTCTATCAGCCAAGATTTGGATTTAATGACTTGCCCTCTTTCCTCCCAGCCTTCTCTGTCTGGTCAGTTAAGAGCTGCAACTATTTTTTCCTACACATCCCACCCTATTTTTGCCCTCAATTGCTCGCTATTATCTCCTGCTGTGAACATCTTCTGCATAAAGTCTCTCGGTGCAGCTGGGAGTGTGAGGCACCCCAAGGAAGGCTGTACGTGAGGATGCTAAAACACCCAGGGAGGAAATATCCCACAGAGCTGGGAGTTTTTCACTGATTTAATTGAGACTTAGAGACTTCACTGGTTGCCTGTAAAGCCGTGCTTGCTAGTTCAACCATATCCCTGCCAGCAAAGTAGTTTAAATTTTCTTCAGGAACTCCTGTGGAATTAGAGTTTAATAACTTCATGAGTGTTGATTTGGATTAGAAATTGGGAAGAAATTCTTCCTAGTGAGGGGAGGCCCTGGCACAGGGTGCCCAGAGCAGCTGTGGCTGCCCCTGGACCCCTGGAAGTGCCCAAGGCCAGGTTGGACAGGGCTTGGAGCAGCCGGGGACAGTGGAAGGTGTCCCTGCCCGTGGCAGGGAGTGACACTGGATGATCTTTAAGGTCCCTTCCAATCCAAACCATTCTGTGATTCTGTGACTCTGTGGTATTTGCACAACAAGACATAAACCAATGTACACATGCATTTGTTTACAACCACATTAATTTACCACCATACTTCAAAATAAATCTTTCTATTTGAAGTTGAAAACCAAAATGGGGCTTTCTTGGTGCCTAACCCCTCCCACAAGTGTTCCAGTGTCCCTGCACCCCTGCCTTCAGTCCCTCTGTGCTTTTGTGAGCAGAGGAGCGAGGGTGGCCTGAGCTCCCACCAGCCCTGGAGGCTCAGGAGGGGCAGGATCAGGCTCTCCTGGTGAGGATTCCCTGGTCCCTGGCAGGAATTGAGCTCAAGATGCTTCAGCCTCAGCTGAGCTGCTGGCAGGATGCATTTCCTAACCGTGACTCCCTGTTTTAGTGTACGATTTAGGAACTAATATCTCGGGAACTCATCACGTTAGGTGAGATGGCAGAAGGCCTTGAAAGATTGGGTGTAAGGAAGGAGTCAGTGTTGGACCAAAGGATCACAGGAACTTGTTTGCTTAAGCAACTCAGCTAAAAACAAGCTCTTCTCCCTCTCATTCTCACTGCTCTTCTCTCCTTGTACAGCCACCCAAGAGATGAAATGAGACAAAGAATGAACTGCAACTTTGAAGCAGAATTTCTGTAGCCACGGACGTGCCACGGGTCACTGTGGTTCCCACCTTCAGTGGCTGCTCAGGTCTCTATTAAAGAGCAGTTTATGTGTCTCTCAGAAGATACTTTTGACACCAAACGAGGCAGCAGAAGTGTGCAGGCTGTGCTGGGAAAGGGGCTGCAGGGCTTTGCTGGCTGCTGTGTCTGGGAGCAGAGACAGGGCACTGATGGAGAGAGATGCACAGGAAGATTAAATTTCCTTGGGAGAAGCTGTGCCTGGCCTGGTTGGGGCTCTCGGGCTCATTTTCATAAATACCAGATTTATTGTGACATTACAGTGAGCATTTTTCTCTTGCCTGAGGTGGGGGGAATGAACCAAACAGCAGCACTTGGCCAAACAGGTTCTTTCCACTCAGCCGTGTAAAAGGTGCCTGCCTTTTACACTTGTAAATATGAGAGAGAAAATGGTGTCATCAGCCTGTAATAAAGTATTCCAGTCTCAGATTGCCATCTGTCAATGGTATTTTAGCTCATTTTCTCTCAGGGAAGAAAGTGAGCTTGTTTTCTTTAATCTGCTGATAAAATTCCAGTTATTTACAGCATTGGATTTTCCTAAAAAAAAAAAAAAAAAAAAGATTGTGCTGCAGCCAAGAGAATTATTTGACCAAATAGGTTTTTTTTGCCTTTGTTTCACTGCATTAGCTTATTTTAAAGGAGCAAAGAAAAACATAGCTGGTGCTTTGTGGAGGCTGCTACAAGTTTTTTGCTTGCCAGCTCTTCTATCTCTACAAAAAAAAACTCCAACAAGCCCATGATACAGAATTATCAACCTCACACCCTTTAGAAGTTATAAAACCCAGACAACCCAGGACTGATTTTTTAAAAAGTTAATTTTTACACCATACTTTCATGCTTTCATTTGCTCCCTGCTTTGAGCCCCAGCTCACTGAAAATGCTCCATCATTGGATGCCATCAGGATAGAAACTTCCGGAGGGAAAACAGGGCTTTGCTATCACCTCCAAGTACAGAGACTCCAAATAATATGCCCCAAAACCCCCGAGTGGGTACCAGTTATGGTCCTAGTTTTGGGAGAGATGCCCAGGAACAGGAATGGAGAAAGGAAAAGTAGATATGGGGAAGAAGGGGGATCCTATTTTGCCTTCTGGTGGTCAGGGACATCTCACCACGTGACAAGTGGGATGTGAGTAAATAAAACAACGTGGAGTGGACACATTCCCTTCCATCATCTCTAAGTCCTTCTCGAGGAGTGTGTTCCTCACCCCACACACACAACCTGCATTTATCCAGCTGAGGCAGGAGCAGGAATTCAGCATTTTAATTAAACTCCAGGGACTCTGGTGAGATCAAATCCCATCTCCTGGAAGGAGGCAGGGAATGCACCTGGAGGCGGCCACGTGCAGCCACTGATGTGCAGATTTGAAAACTGGGGAACATTTCCCATTGGAATTCCTCTTTCCTAAATATTGCAACTTCCATTTACTAAAGCTGCTGGTGTTGGAAGAAACCTGAAGAAATGGCTCTAAAGCCCATTATTCTGTTCACTACCAGCTAATGAATTTTCCCTCTGCCTTTCTACATTAGTTTCCTTTTAGCAAGAGGCTTTTTTTTCATATTACTTTCAGCTATCTCTGGTGTTGGAGCTTTGATATCTCGTTAGTACAATCTGTAAATACGACTCTGCAGACACTGCTCAAGGGCAGACTTTGACCCTGAGCGCTCCGGCAGCTCCTGCTTTGGAAAACACATCCACAAAGAGCTGCTCAAAGCTGAGGCTGAGAGCTGGGGCTGCAGCAAGGAGTTAAACGTGAGAAGTGAGAAGTGCAATGTGATGGTGGCCAAGCTTATCCCTGTCACACACAGTTGTTTTGGCATAAAAATACTCTATTATGTCAAAATGTTGCCAACTCTCTCAGTTTTAATACGGTTCACACGTTATATTTGTTTGGGCTTTTTCCCTTAAAGTCCTGGTTCCTGGAGTTCTGCCAGCGAAAGAAACTCAGCTTTTTTTACCCCCCTAGAAGTAAGTTTCTACTTCATGGTTAAGAACAAAGCCTTGAAAAGATGATTCAAATTCATTTTAGCGACTCAGAAAAGCAGAAGATAAATAACTGAACACATTTTATTTTTCTGAAAGATAATACCTCATGTTTTTGTGAGAGCTGACTCGTGACTTTTAAATGCTGCTGGTTGGCAGCACTGTTGTTATAATTTATGACTAAGTTTGAATTTTTTTGGTTTTGTTGTTGTAATCAGTCATATCTACGTCTACGTGCTATATGCATTCCAAAATAAATGCATGTAACTCCCATGTTTGTACTGCAGGAAGGGGTTTCTGTTTACCTGTGTGGAGAGATATATAGTTAATGGAATTATTAATCTTGGAAAAGATCTCCAAGACCATCACATCCAAACTCTGGCCAAGTACTACAGTGTTCACTAAACCACATTGTGAAGTGCCACATCTGCTCCTTTTGAGCACTTCCAGGGATTGTGAGTCCACCACTGCCCTGGGTGCCTTGTTCCAAATTTTGGCCACTTTTTCAACGAAGAAATTGTTCCTAATATCCAACTTGAACCTCCCCTGATACAACTGGAGGTGGCTTCCTCTTGTCTCATTGCTTGTTACTCGGGAGGACTGATGGATCCCCCACCTGGCTCCAGCCCCACCTCAGGTGATTGTAGAGGGTGCTGAGGACCCTCCTGTGCCTCCTTTTCCCCAGGGTAACCAACCTCAGTGCCCTCAGCTGCTCCTCACAAGCCTCATGCTCCATAATACATCCCCATATATCCAGGTGTATCCAGAGACCCAGTCCAGGTACAGAGTGAATTTCAGGAAGAGGGAAAAGCAGCAGACCAGAGGTGTGGTTTTAATTCAAGGATGGTGTCACTGTAAATGTGCGGAAAAGATGGGAAACGTAGACTCAGCAAATATCTTCCTCCTCCCCATGTCAAGCTTATCTATTTCAGACTTGCTAAGGGGGATTTTTGGCCCTCCTCATAGCAATTTAAAGATTGCTTTACCCCATTTGGTGTTGGAGATGTGCTCGTGCAGAAATGATGCCACCTTGGGCACGACATCAAGGGCTGATGAGCAGCTCTGGAAAAAGCAGGCACAGCTCCTCAGTCCCAACATCTGCCTCCAGGACTGGGTGTTTTTACACTTTTTTAAGTGAACTGACCTTGTAAAGGCAGGTTTTATGCTGAAGGAGGTGCCTCCATCATAAAACAAAAATCTTGCCGTCTGTTCAAGGCCAGGTTGGACGGGGCTTGCAGCAACCCTGTCCAGTGGAAGGTTCCCTGCTCATGACAGGGGGGCTGGAATGAGATGAACTTTAGGATCCTTTCCCACCCAAACGAGTCTTGGATTCTAAGATTATAGGGTTGTAGGGAAACAGCCTTAACTGACCCAGTCCACTGTCGCTATAGGACACGAGAAAGAACCACTCTCACACCTGCTAGGTTGAGCAGAAAGAGAAAAAGAAGCAAGTTTATTTTGAAATTCTCATAGTTATAGATTTCTCAATTCCACAAGGGATTGGAGGACATTGTCACCTCCTCTCTCATTCGGTGGACAAAAGAAATGCTCGTCAAACTTTTTCTCAGCACAATGGAATGAAAAACAGAAAGAACAGTTAAGTAAACATTAACATGAAAGTGTAAGAATATCTGAGTCCAAAAATGTAAATTATCAGAAGGCTAACAAAAACAGGGCAACAGTCCACAGCCAGCCATTCCAGAGGGACGATGGTGCAGGGGTCCCTGGTTTGGCAAACCAGCCCTTCTCAGGCTCTACTCCTGGTGCCACCCTGGCAAAAAGGCACCCAGAGGAGAGTGTTGGCAGAAGGAAAAATAGGATTCAGTCTTGGCTTTCCTTTTCACAGCTTCTCCTTTGTTCAGCCCCAGGAACTTCCCTCCTCCCCATAAAAAAAACCCAAACAGAGCAAACCCATCTGTATCATAGATGTGTATTTAGTGATGCTACTGTAAAGCAGGACATTCTATAATAAAGTGTATTTCAGAAAATTGCATTCTGAGCAGCATGTTTAACAGAGTCTCTTCCATGCTGAAAATACAGGATTTCCTGTGTGAGTGAATCTCTTGCTCAGTACAACTTTCAGTGAGGAGTTTTACTTCAGCAAAGCCTTGGCTTTGCAGCAAAAACCTCCTCAGGAATCCATTCAGTGAGCAAAATCTATTCAGGAAGCACAAGAAAATGCATAGAAATAGTAACATCTTTACCCCAACCACGCTGAACAATCAGGGCAAAGCAGCACTTACCTCACTGAGAACTTTCTGTGCGTGGCCACAGGGAGAATAAAATGGGAGCAGAAAGTGCCGTGGCAGAGTTCTGGCTCTCCTTGGCCCGGGATGTTCAGCCCTGCCCATCCCAGCAGTCCCAGTGCCAGGTGGGACCAGGCTGGGAAATGGCCTTAGAGAGTCTCACAGAAATACTCTGCAATCAGCCCCTTGCTGTATTTTCTAATCACACAGCTCACAGTCACACCTTCCTGTTTTAGGGCTGCTTCCTGAAGCACAACTGCAATATTCACCTGGCTTCCAAGCCTCCTGAGAGGCCCCCCCTTTCCAGCCCTCGTGGCACACAATCCATCAGCTCTCCCTGTGCTCCTTGAACTGGCAAACAGGGAGCTGGTCCACTGCTAATAAACACCCTGCAAGAGCCAAGAGAGGCTGTTTGAATGCCTGCAGAAATAATATTGGAAATTTGATTTACGGTTTTCAGAGCCTCCTAAGGGTTACATTTCAAAATTAAGAAGGGAAAACTTATTTTTAACATCTTGGAGGATGAATAGAAAGCCGTGAGTGCTTGCTTTTCCTGCTTAACTTACACCTTTGCTCTTCTCTGTCTAAACATAGTCTTGGTGCTTCATTATTTCAGCCTGGAAAATTCCTGAAGGTGGACTAGCTGGAAAAATCTGGGGTAACATTTAGTTTAAGCTTTTAGCCTGAAAGGTATTTGCATTAACTTCATCCTACACAATTAACCCACTTTTCACTGATGTTCTCCCTTTCTTTTGGTGAAACTCCACAAATTTAATCTGTCTGAATGTAAAATTTGGGGCCAATAAGGAATTATTTTAATTGAGTAATTTCCTCATTTTTCCACTATAGGCATTTGGTTTGTTTTTTTTTTTTTTAGGATTTATTTTTATGTAAACATCTCAGTAAAAAATGCTGTGTAATTTCAGTCCTGGAAAGTAAAAGACAATTATGTTACCTTGGTTTTGAGTTCAGAAGACCCCATTTCATGGACACAGGATACCAAGAATTGGTTCCCTACACATCAAACACCCAGCTGGAAAATCAGTGTACAGGCTGCATAACATAAATAGTTGCAATTTAGGTGTTTTGTATGAGGGGTTTGTTTAAAGAAATATTAAAATTTTTAAGAGTCTTTAGGATTGTTGGTCCGCTGATGTTGGTTATTCTGTAATAGTATAAAAAAGAGACTCAGGCAATTATTTGTCTGATAGGATCTCCAATACATGTATGAATACTGAAGGTAAGTAACTGTGTCCAGCTGCATTCGGAGAGGAATTCATTGCTGCAGCAAAGGTTTTCCATCATATTGCTGTGATTTGATAATTTCAGTGCTGCTGGTCAGGGAGTCGAAGGCAAAAGCTCAGCGAATTATCAGCTAATAGCTCCTGAAGGCCTGCAGCTGATATTAAACTTGAACTTTTATGAAACCGGATTTTCTGCTACAAAGAGGCAAAAAGCACATTGAATCTGTGCTAAATGAGAAAACATTTTTTCTCTTTGCATGAGGAGCAGGTTATTCACTGCTTCCACACTTGCCCTGCCAGCCCTTGGGCTAGTAGCAAGCAATATTTGGCCAGTCCTGATTGCAGAGCTGGTGCTGCCATGGCTGTGTAAAGGTGTGGGGGGGAATCTCTCTACTTGGCTTCTTAACTGATGGATGCAACCAGAGAATCCCAGAATGATTTGGGTTGGAAGGGACCTTAAAAATCTTCTTCCACTCCTGCCATGGCAGGGACACCTTCCACTGTCCCAGGGTGCCCCAAGCCCCATCCAACCTGGCCTCAGACACTTCCAGGGATCCAGGGGCAGCCACAGCTTCTCTTAGTGTTGGTGCCAGGGTGGTTGAGTAGAAAAGGTTCTGGGAAAAATGTGACAGCTACAAATGCTGTGGGCCAGAGTTAAAATTAGCAATGGTGTACCCACAGCGGCTGAGGGGAAAATAAATTCTTGCAACACAGAGCCTTGATTCAAGGTTTGTGGATGTAAATGAGAGGTTTATCACTTCTTTCAGTAGGCTCAAGGGCAGAACTTGTAATAATGAACAATTTAATGAAGACATCATAATTGGACAAGCCTGAAGAAATAAAGGGGGTAAGGAAATAATCAAGAAGTGAAAACTGATGGTTTATAACCTGCACTGGCACATTCCTGCACTGAGCTTGTGTACTGAGCAGACAGTGGGAACAGAGAGAGATACTCCATCACTGCCTTGTTGGGTACATGGAATCACAGAGGGGTTTGGGTTGGAAGAGACCTTCAAGATCATCCACTCCACCCCTGCCATGGGCAGGGATACCTTTCACTAGTCCAGGTTGCTCCAAGCCCCGTCCAGCCTGGCCTTGGGCACTTCCAGGGATGCAGGGGCAGCCCCAGCTTCTCTGGGCACCCTGTGCCAGGGCCTGCCCACCCTCACAGGGAACAATTCCTTCTTAATGTCTAACCTAAATTTCACCTCTTTCAGTTTGAACCCATTCCTTCTCATCCTGTCACAGCAGTTCCTGATGCAGGGTCCCTCTCCAGCTTCCTTGGACACCAGAAGGCTGGTCTGAGGTCTCCACGTAACCTTCTCTTCTCCAAGCTTGGTAGTGAGACGAAGAAAAAGTGACGTTCTTGCTATCTTTTAGACAAACCAGAAAAAAAAAGCTGAATTTCTAAGAACCCACCCAAAACCAGGAGAGAAAGGCCTTTGCAATAATAGTGGATATTTCTGCTGACCTTCTTTTTTGATATATCTGCAGTACATGGAAGGTTGCTCCGTGAAAGCTTCCCACTGCAAGCCCAGTTCTTTCAGTGCCACAGTTGCATCGACCGGCTTCTGGGTGCTCCTCTTGTGACCAGCATGAGGAGAATAAATCAGTCCCACTTTCCAGAAGAGCTCTCAGCAAGCTGAACGAAGCACGGTTGTGGAGGCCTCCCCCGGGGGCGATGGGCCTGGGAGGAAAGCACGGGTTACAGCGAAGCTGTGCCGAGCCCAGGCAGGCGCCAGAGCAGGGCCGCTGGCAGGGGCTGGGCTGGNGCTGGGCCGGCGGCGATGGCTGGTGGCACACGGACATGCAGAGCCCAGTCAGGCACCAAACTGGAACCGCTGGCAGGCGCTGGGCCGGCGGCGATGGCCGGTGGCCCATGGACATGCAGAGCTCAGGCAGGTGCCAGAGCAGGGCTGCTGGCAGGCGGCGGGCTGGCGGGCGG
>VYXC01000021.1:313391-354211 GCA_013397175.1 Platysteira castanea
GGGCTGGCGGCGATGGCCGGTTGCCCATGGACACGCAGAGCCCAGACAGGTGCCAGAGCAGGGCTGCTGGCAGGGCGCTGGGCTGGTGGCGGTGGCTGGTGGCACGTGGACATGCAGAGCCCAGGCAGGCGCTGAACCAGAACCACTGGCGGGGCACTGGGCCGGGGGCGGTCGCTGGTGGCACGTGGACACGCAGAGCCCAGACAGGTGCCAGAGCAGGGCTGCTGGCAGGGCGCTGGGCTGGTGGCGGTGGCTGGTGGCCCATGGACACGCAGAGCCCAGACAGGTGCCAGAGCAGGGTTGCTGGCAGGTGCTGGGCTGGCGGCGATGGCCGGTGGCCCATGGACACGCAGAGCCCAGACAGGTGCCAGAGCAGGGCTGCTGGCAGGCGCTGGGCTGGCGGCGGTGGCTGGTGGCCCATGGACATGCAGAGCTCAGGCAGGTGCCAGAGCAGGGCTGCTGGCAGGCGCTGGGCTGGCGGCGGTGGCTGGTGGCCCATGGACATGCAGAGCTCAGGCAGGTGCCAGAGCAGGGCTGCTGGCAGGCGCTGGGCTGGCGGCGGTGGCTGGTGGCACGTGGACATGCAGAGCCCAGGCAGGCGCCAAACCAGAACCGCTGGCAGGGCGCAGGGCGGCAGCAAGGCGAGGGCATGGTGGTGGCGTTGGGGACGGCAAGGCAGCGGCCGGCCGGGGCCAGCACTGACAACATGAACACATGTGACTATCTGCTGTGAAAGCGGGGGTTGTGGTGGTTGGCTAACCAATTTCAGCGTGCAAAAACACACGGTGGGGATCTCAGGTTTATTCAAAACAATGCACTTTTATTGAGTGCCAACAACACAGCAGTGCGATAGAGGGGGAGAGGAAAAGAAACAAAGGATAGAGAGAAAAAGAGAAGGGTGGGATATTAGCTACCAGCAGAAGAGACGAGGTCCTCGACGCATCTGTTGAGCATAGATCCGTCGTCTTCTGTGGGGAGAACTTGAAGTTTGGTTAATTCGGGGGGTCTCTTTATAGTCTTTGGATACCCAGGCGACAAGCAGCTGGCCAGGCAGGAGAGCAGGCAGTGGCAAGTCTGTTCAGGTCGAGCAAGCTCGGGCAGGCTGCCAGCACAGGCAGTTCCATCGTGCCTGGTCCATTGCCCCAGCACAGGGCTCCCATAGGAACGCATTCCAGGTCTTGGTCCAGCCAACACCTGCGGGCAGCACAAGGCAGACACCCATTCCAGCCAGGCTGGCTTGTTTTGGGGGTCTTCTGTCCTTGGTGATGTGGAGACAGTCGTGAGGCAGATGAAGGGTCTCCGGACCGTCTCTCACAACACAGAAGAGGAGAAGTTCTTTCAACAAAGCAGGACAACCAAAAACTGACTCCTGTGACGACAAAAAGGCTAAGTCACACATGTTTGAATGCCTGCCACCAACCCCTACAATTTCCCTACCTCTATCCTACGTTTCCCTATTTCTATTATCCCCAGTTTACGTTTCCCCAAATTCCTGATCCATTTTTCCCCCCATGGTTTCCCTATGCAATTCCCTTTCCCCACAATCCCGCCCCACGTCCCCAATGCCTATGGGGGGATAAAAAGGGGGGAAGGAAAGAATTAACCATCTTTGTTTGGAGTTCCAACAGGTACAGATGGAAAAAACACTCTCCTGCCTTAGTTTCCCCACAAAGTGTGTTCAGAAGGCATCCATCTCTCTCCTGCCAGCTCTGGGATGCTCCAAAAATGCTCTGTTTGGACTTTTTGGGACTCAAAGGCGTTTTAGTGCAGAATGAGCAAATCTGGACCACCTGCTTGCAGACCCTCCACCTTTCCCTGTCCCACGGAGACTCCCAGGTCCTGGAAGCGGGGAGGGACCCTGACTTCGCAGGTATCCTGCTCCCAGGAGGCAAGGCTTCAAGGAATAAATTTAGATGGCCAAGTATGGGCATTCTGGCAGCTGTGGTTAATCCTCTTTTTCACAAATGATCATGTGTTTGTCCACTCTGTTCAAAATACAATTAAAAGCACGGTCAGGAAATCCCCACAGTGCCATGAAGCCAACAAAGAGGCATCTGAGGACTGGAAAACAGCTGGTTTGTCATTCTCCAGAGCAGAGAAAGGAGGATGAAACCTCATAGGTTTTCTGCCTTCTGAAAGGTCCGTGTGAATAAAAAGGGACAATCTGTGAGAGAGGGCAAAGAAATTTTTAAAGAAGAAATGGCCCCTATTATCTATTTATGTCCCAATTAATATAGCTGTGTAAAAAAAGCTTGGTGAGATATTAATTAAGCACAGAGGCTTTTCGAGTGAGATGATGTTCCAGGATGCAACTGGGAGAACACCTTCACAGGGTGTCCTTCATCCCATGAGCGTTTTGGATGTTTTCTGTTAGAAATCTGAGTTAACCAAAGCACTTTGAGGGAGGGCTGGTTGCAGCAATCTCAAGGCCCATCTTTCTTGTGGCTTACAGTTAATCTCCTAATTGCTCCCAGTCAGAGTAGAGAATCTCAGAAGCTTTCAGCTGTGGTTATAAAAACACTGGATTATACAAAAGACAAGTTAGGCTCATACTTTTCCTAATTTATAAGCTTTTTTTCTAAGTTTCTCTGATTGCTGTGATTAAAAAAAAAGAACTCAATCCTCTTGCTGTCTTGTGTTTTTTAAGAGTGCCCAGGTGGGATTCTAGGAAGCAGCTGTGCAGGGCTGGGGGAGGCAGTTTGCAGGGTGCAGAGAGGGAATTGAACCCAGGTGAGAGCAGGGAGCCAGGTGTTTGTGGTTATGGAAACAATAAATTCCCAGGGAGCCGTGGGGGCTGTGCAGCTTCTGCTGCACTGCAGGAGCCTTGGGAGGAGGACTCACCTGGCTGGGCAGGGTGAGCTCCTGGAGAAATATCTGAGAAATTTTTAAATTCTGTTTTTTTTGTTTGGTGCTTTGTGCTTTTGGTGTTGTAAAAAAATTAATTAGTCTGACTTCCATGCTGCTAAAACCTGGCTCTTTCAGCTCAAAAAGTGGTTTAGTCTTTTGTGGTGCCCTGCACTAAGGGGGAGGTCTGGGCAAGTTTGCCTCAAAGCCATGAGGATTCCTGATCCTGTATAACCCTCTCTACCTTTGATGCAGGCTTGTGGGCAAGTACCCAGTGGTATTTGCCCTTCTATGCTTCTAATTTTATCAAAAAGAAAGAATGCTGGAAGAAAATTAAGCATAAGTCTAACTTACTCTAGGTCAGCTTGGTTAATTAAAGAGAAAATCCAGCCTGCAGCAGAGTCCAGTGGGGTCTAAAGCATAGAGAACAAGGTAGAAATATATTTAAAAATAACATCTTTTAATCATCACAGAGTTCTTACTCTTTAAATGAAATCCCTCTGTCCACCATCCCAAACAAATCCTGCTGACTTCTGTGGGAATTGGGCAGTTTGAAGCTCCTGGGGCAGTGTTTCTCTGACTGCCTTGCTTTGTGGTGCTGGCTGGGGGTTTGGGAAGGGGGCTCCTGTGGGGTGTTGTTGAGGCAGAGGAAACCCCTGTTGGGTAAAGGGAGGTGATGCTTTGGGCAGGTGGGCAGAGCAGGGTCCAGCCCGGGGCACAGGGTGGGCTGGGGAACGTGGCTGCTGGGGAACCTGCTGAGATGAGGCCCAAAAAGGGCTTTTCCAGGAGCTGGGGGGACTGCGTAGAGCTGGCAACAATGCAGAAATTTATTAACCTGGATTTTTGCAGGGGGTTGGAACTGGCTGATCTTTAAGGCTTCTTCCAACCCAAACCATTCTGAGAGTCTCTAATAAAAGCAAACCTGCAGAGACCTTGCATGGGGGGAACAGTGGTAGGAAAGAGACCTCTTTCAAAATCCCCTCTTAGTTCTGCTGGGTTTGTTTCCTGTCTTTTACAGCTGTGTCTATTTAGTGTTTGCTCAAAGAAAAACTGTTGTTTTTCTTTTAAACTTCAACCCTCTCAGGGGATCTAGGTGCATCTACCTGAAAGCTGAGCCTCACCATGAATCCTCCCATGTCTGTTTAGCTGGGAAGGTGATCCTGGGCCTTATTAGTCGTGATGAAACAGAAAGTTGGTTAAAAAAATACAAAAATGCAGAAGTTATCCTTTGAACTCATGTTTTGACTTGAGGGATTTCTTCTTCCTTCTAAGTCTGCTTGGTGTTTTTTTCTTCATTTCTGATGATCTTTCTAGTAATGAGAATGCAAGTTACTCAAAAGGGTTTATAAAGGTTGACAGTGAATTATTATTGGTCCGTTGGGTGTTTAAATTGCAAATATTATACTGGAAATCAAGCCTTAGAAGAAAGCTCTTATTGAAAAATTTATGGCTGCAGCTACAGAGGGTGTAATAAATTTAACACAGAATACAAAGCTGCATCAGTCGTGGCTTTCCTTACTGGGTTCCTGCTTGTGTTGGCTGCGATAGCTGCTCCCTCTCCTTGAGTCTTCAGCAAAGGTGTGAGCGCCTGACAGTGGCAGGAAAAGCCTTTGGGAGGCTGTGGAAATCATCACCTGATGTAGGAAGAGAGAAAAATGCTGTTTGTGTGTCTGGGGCCCTGCTGGTGGCAGCAAGCCTCCTCTGTGCCCGCCTAAAGGGGAAGAAGAAGAGAGGGATGAAGCCAAAGGTGAGTTCCAGACTTAGGAAATCAGTAAGGTTGGAAAAGACACTCAAGATCAGAGTCCAACCTTTGAATGGTGCCCTTCACATGTACTTCCAGTTACTCTTATGGTAACAAAAACTAACCCATTTCCAATCAATGCAAGCTCCATTATCAGCTGGGTGGTTGGCAATTTATTTTTATCCCAGACTGGCTGTGCTTTTGGGGCCTTTTCTTCAGAAGCTGGTTGAATTTGCTAGATGTTCCTCACCCGGAGTTCACTGCTCACTGTATTTCTCTGGACACTGTGGTGGCCAGGGCTGATCTGCTGCAGCTGGAACTTGTTCCATGCCCCACCCAAATCCTGAACCGCTTAAAATCCCACCTACCCCAAGTGAGTTGCTTAGTGGAGGCATATTTCTTACCTTCCCATATTCAAACATACCAAAAATAATCAAAGTTGCCTTTATTCCTTTTGTTTTGTACGTTTTGAGGTGTAATTTACAGCCCATCTCTGGTGCTCTGCTCCTCTCTGAAATAATTAGGAGATTATTTTGGTCAATATGACTGAACGATGATTTAATGCTTTTCAATGGTGAGCTGCGTTAGTGACTCTTTAAGGATTAGAGGCTTAATGAAATGCACACATCAGGGTGGTGATTTAATCTTTTTCTCATAAAAATCTTCACAACAAGATAATAAACCGTAAGAATAAAAATCATTTTGACAAACCTGTCTAGCTTTCAGGCTGTGAAAAGTCTGAGTTAATTACCTATGGGCCCTGTCTGTTATACTGAGGATTATTGAAAGGGCAGCTGCCAGGAAAGGTGTCAAGTTCCCATACAGACAATTCCAGTTTAGGGCTGGGAATGAAGGGCAAGAAATCTCCCCTCCTTCCATACCAAGATGTGGCTCCTCAAACATATCTCTGTGTGTTTGCCAACAAGTAATTTTAAATTTTCTGGTGTTTATTTTTAAAAGAAATCCTCATATGTTGTACTGGAAGGAATCTCTTATGAATCAAGTAGGTTTTCAAAATTTAATAGGACAGCTGCTCGTTAGCAACTTGTCTGGGCTGGCAACTCTTGTTTTTTGAAAGAGTCTTGTCTCATTCCTGTTGATCAAACCCAATTTCTCTCTCTGGGTTATCAAGCTGAGCTTCTCCAAGGCTGACAGAGCAGTGTAAGGTTTGAATTAGGGAGCTGCCCAATGGCCTGGGTGAAAGGTTTGGTGTCTCAGTCCAGTTTGCAGCAGAGAGTGTTTGGGTTTGTTTTTTTTTTATCCTGGACATGTGTTCTTATCTTTGTGCCTGCACTGGGAGCCCTTTTTCCTTTTCAAGTGGGGGACACAGGCAACTGATGGAAAACATCCCTCTTGGAAGTACCAACTCCTGAATGGTGCTGGATAAAGAATTTCCAACACAAAAAAAAAAAAAGAAATAAGTATAGACTTACTCATTTATAACTTGAAAATAAGTTTCTAAACTCAGGTGGGAGCTCCTGTGCTAATCCTTTGCAGGGTGTGCTGTCCCACTTGTGGGTTTTTCCCTTCTCCCTCACCCCGCTTTGTTTGGTGTGGGTGGAGTTGGGTGCTGTTAGACTTGGTCTCCCATCTCCATAAGAAATGGTAGCAGATCCCCAGAACGTCCTTCAGACAAGCTAAAAAAGGTGACTGGAGACATTGCAGACACGCAGAGAAGGGCTAACACCTGGGTTTGGAAGTGTAGAAGAAAAACATCCAGTAGAAAGGCAAATGCTGCATTGTGAGTAGCAAACTGGAATTTAAATGCAACAAGTCTTCAATTTTTAGAAGTAGACTTGGAAAAAAAAAAAGAACAGAACACTAGTTGAATTTTTTCCTCATTAAACAATGTTCTGTGCTTTCCATACTGTCTCTTCTTTCTGTTGAGAGCTTTTGAGACTCAATGAATTGCTTTGTAAATGGTTATAAAGTGGAGAGTGCCCCTTAAATGGTGAGATTTTGCCAGAAATAACGCAGCCCAATGGTTTAGGGTGAGCATAGTAAGCTTTTATAATTTCATCCCTTTTGTCTGTCTCTCGTTCTCCCCCTCCCCAGCTCTAAAGCCTTGGGGTGGCAGGGGGAGCAGCATCTCCTTTGTTGGATTTATATAACTGTTCAGGGAGGAGCAGAACTTGCATAGGGGAAATCTCATTTATCACTGGCACTGCTTCTAAACTTGGACTTCTAAGACAGATGTGAGGAGGATGAACAAGACTCCAGGGAGGTTGAAATGTATTTTCTTAGGGATAATGGCAAGTCTTCCTGGAGAACTCTCTCTTGTTTCTGTAGACTGGATGCCCTTAAGCTGCTAGCCTGACACCTCTCTCCATATTTCTGTCTTCCTGGTAATCAAAGCTGAAATGATTCTCAGAATTACTACATTTAAATGAACTGCTTGCTGGTAATGTGATTCAAGGATGGTTTTTTAAAAAAATAGTGATTTTGAGTTTGAAGTCTATTCTGGGCTGGACTGTAGTACTGAGTAATCTGCTGGCTATCCAAGTAAATTCTTGTTCATTATTTAAACATTTATTTGACTTTGATTCTGTGGCTAAAACTGAGATAATCAGGTTTTGAAATTTAATTTAGAAAAGGCAAAATATTTTTTGGTATAATTTAAAAGCAGACAGAACATGAATAGGTCCCTTTTATCAGGACCAAAGCAAAAAAGTCAGAAGCTGGTTTTTGACTCTGCCACCATAAAAAGCAAATGCCACTGCTTGTTTAATGTTTTCTTACTAATGAACCCAAATGTTGTGACCTGGGTCTGTGAATGCGCTTGATTTGTAATCAGCTTCGTCTGACAAGCTGTACTGCTGCCTTTCTAGTTGTTTATTTTTGAAGGGATGTGATGCTTGAAATGGTTCTTTTCATCTCTGAGATGCTCCCAGCAACTGTGTGTGCCCTGCTAATGAGCCACGCTGCCCCTGCCTTTATGTTTGCTCACTGGCAGTCCTGCCAGCCTGGTGTGTGGCATAAAGCAGCTAATTCCAGGCAGTGTTCTGAGGCCAGATTCATGATTTGGGTGGGAATTGAAGGGTTGCGTGGATGAGATCTGAGGGATAGGAAGGGATGATCAGGGTGCTGAAGTGATGCCATATGGTCTGGAAAAGGTAGGGAGGAGAGGAACAGGGAATGTGATCTTTTTTTGCATTTGTAGGATGATCAATAGCCCAATGAACCTGCTGGCAATGGGGAAGCCCCAGCTATGGGGAAATCCTGATCTCGGTGTACCTGTGCTGGGATGGTTATCAGGAGTGGGGAACTGCCTGCTGCTTTATTCTCAGGTTCCTTGAGGAGGAGATAATGACAAACAGAAATGAGCTTTTCCTCAGTATGTCTGGCAATAAAAGCTGCTCCCCCTCCAGAAGTGCAGCAGTCCCAGAAAGCAGGAGATGAAAGCACAGAGCTGTGAAGGGTCTTGAGAGCAGTGCCTGCACAGACAGGCTGCACTGGGAGATGTTTCAGGTGAGGAGGCAAGGGGAGACTGAGGCTCTGTGTGCAGAGGAGTTTATTTAAAGAGTAGCAGCACAAATCTCATTATGGGGTGTGCTGCAGGATAGACCTGTCTGTGGCATTAATAATGAAAATTCAGAGGTGATTGCTGGCAGAAAGCAACTTGGTGCCACAAGAGCTGCAGAAATTTGTAGCAGCAGAAGCCAAAAAAAAAAAGCTGTGCAAGGCTTATGAACAGACAGCAAGGATTTAATAAGCTAAAAGTGCTCCTTACAAGGTGCTTGAGTTCCTAAGGGGAGTTTGCAGTGTCCTAAGGTTTTAGTGATCATCTTCCACCAGCCTGCTGAGGCTGTAAGTGGCCCAGTGCTGGAAATACCTCAAGACTGGACACATGTAAAAGCCAAAACTTTGCATTTTCAAATTCGTGCAAAGAACCTGGAAGTGAAAAGAAAACAAGGCAGTTTGCCTTGAAGAAGGTGGACTCCTCTGAAGGGGGAGTTATAAAGTGTTGGTGCGGGGAGTTTCCTTGTTGAAATGAAGTCATGCACTCTGCAGGGCTGCAGAGCAAAGCTGAACACCCTGGTGAGAGCAGAACTCTGTGCCAGCAGAGGATAAGCCACGAGCTGGTCCCTGATGAGAGGATTTGGGAGTGACAAAAGAAACAAATTGCTGAGTCTGATGGTCCTGGGCCAAAGACAAAGTCTGGTAACAAGAAACTAAAACTACTTTTGGGGAAAGCTTTACAAATAGATTGTAGCCAGGGCTCTAGGAATCCTTGACTTCCAGCCAGGCGTTTATAAAGGAAGTTTGCTGTATTCAGCAACCACTTCATGGCTGAGATACGGATCCACATGGGGAGTTCCAAAGCAAAATCCTAGAAAGGAGGACTATTCTATACCTGTAGAGAATTCTGAGTTAAACATGTCTGAAACTGAGGACAGTGTGCCTTAGCAGAAGAATTTGCTGAATGAATCAGCACGGATGATTGATAGCTGTGACTTGGCATGTTGGGATGGTAAAACCATGAATGAATTTTCCATTTGGGGTGGTTCCTCTGCTCTGTGCAGACAGGACTTGCTGTTTGTGCCATGCATTACTGCCTGTGTGGCCAGAGGAAGGAACTGAGAGTTAGGTGAGCACCTCATGTGTGGACAGCAGGGCGGGGATAATCAAGGTTAAATGCTATAAATAAGGTGGCTTATCCTGGGGGAAGCCTGGACTTTTCTGAGGTGAGCAAAATGTGTTGAAGGACAGGTTTTTGTAGTGAGGATTGCCAGGCTTTCCACAGTGAAGGAAATGAACCTGAGCACTTGTCAGTGTTGGAAAAGGTGTTTCAAAGATGACAGCAAGTGTGCTTTTGCTCTCCCTTCTCCTCCTGGAGCCAGCTGTGAAATGTTTGAGATGGGGAAGGATGTGTTTGGCAAGAGGATGGTGGTTTGTGGGCATGTTACCCGGAGTGCCAGGGCCCTACAGGTTTGTCAGTCAGAGCTGTGCTGTTATTGCAGATTCCTACTCCATTTTCAGCAGGTTCAGCACCCACTGCCTGCTGGGTGGTACCTCGTGTGTTGAGCAAAGAGGATTTGTCCAAAATCTGTAAATTTTTAAGGTCCCTGGAACTGTTGGGGTAGTTTCTTGTCAGCATCAAAATGATGTCAACCAAGATCTTAGGTGAAGCAGCTTTGTTTTTCTCCCAGAAAGTAAAGTTTGTTGACAATTAATCAACTTAATTTGTATTCATCAAGGTCAGCACCTAGAGAGGAAGGGGGTGTCTCCTAACCCTAAAAACAAAACCTTTTTTTCTTTTGTTTTAATTTATATGTCAGTAATACCCATCTGGAAAGCTTTTTTTTCTTCTGTCAGAAAATATGCAGATAACAAAGAACAGCTTCAACCACTTCATTTCTTAAAAAGCTTAAAATGCATGAAAAAACAAAGCTTTTTTTTTTAATTAAAAGAAAACAAACACGAAAACGAAGATGGAAAACTCAAATGGCCTGTGAAATTAAATAAATGAGAGGAATTCTGAGAGGAGAAGGTGCCTGGCCAAAGAACATAACCAAGTTAGCAAAACTCAGTATTTTTAACGTGGTACAGAATTCCCACAGAAATGACTTCCAAGAAGTGTCATTGAGGTTTTTCTGCCACCCCACCCCTTGAAATAGGGTTGGGCTGAAGTTTTGTCATATTTGGGAAGGGCACCAACTCTCTGCACGTGGCTTTGCCTTCACCCTGTGCTCCTTGTGGCCCAGCACTTGCTCTGACATGGAGAAGGTTTTTTCCTCTGCATTCCCTTCCTTTAGCACAATGACTGAAAAAGTTTTGTGCATTGATTGATTTCTCTGCTCCGAGATATTGATTTGGTTTGTGGAAAATGGTCAAATAAAATCAAGTAGTGTTTGGTGCAGACTGAAAATCATCTTTTCCAGCCTCTTGGTGATTAGATCACACTGGGCTTTTTTTCTTTGCACATCCTTCTCAGCCTGGCACTAAAAGCCCTTGTGACAGTTTGGCTGCAAGACCTCAGTAAATAGCTCAGTTGTGTTTGAGGTTTTTTTAAAACAAACAAAAAAATCTCCCTGCTCAAGAAATAAAGACTGATACAGTGACTGGACCCTTTGTTCATCCCACCCATAAGAGGTGACATTTTTTAGGTAAATTTAACTTCCAGTTTCCCAGATATTAATGGCTATGAATTTATTTTTTGCCTTCTACCAGAAAACAAACCCAAAACAAACCATCAACAACAAAAAAAACCACCTCATCCTCCAAACAAAAAAAATCTCCCGAAAAATGCCATGACCCCCCCAACAGGCCTCTTGTATTTTTATTTTATCTGAGAAGCTGGTTATTGTTATCACTGAAGATTAGGATTTTGATAAGAACTGCTAAACAGCCAGATGAATGATATTAATGCCTTTCAATTTATTAAATTGAATTTGCTAACTTAAAAGAACTTCATAAAACCTGAAGAAGTCAAACTGAAAGCCAAACCCTGTTCAGCCTGAAAGAGGCGATATTTAGGTTTGATATACAGAAGGGGAATTGTTCCCTGTGAGGGTGGGCAGGCCCTGGCACAGGGTGCCCAGAGCAGCTGTGGCTGCCCCTGGGTCCCTGGAAGTGTCCAAGGCCAGGCTGGACAGGGCTTGGAGCACCCTGGGACAGTGGAAGGTGTCCCTGCCATGGCAGGGGTGGGCTGGGATGATCTTTAGGGTCTCTTCCAACCCAAACTGTTGTTTAGTTCTATGATTCTGTCTCTGGACACCTCTGAGGGCTACAAGCATTTTAAACTCAGGTATGGCAGAATGTTTTTTTGCCCAGGAGCAAGGACATCCAACCCCTCCCGACAGAGCTACACCACGAGCCTTTTTGGACCCGAATTCTGGGGTTTGTAACCCCAGAGGGAAGCTGGGCAGCAGCTCCCACTGAGGGAGGGAGGGCTGGCAGCTCCAGGAGGCACAGAGTGAGGCACTTGGGGTTTTCTGCAGAGAGCACCAGGTGAGGGTTGAAGCAGCACTTGGCCCCTGAAGGGCACTGCAGGACAGGGGAGAAATGGGGAATATTTTTATCCTGTGGACAGTTGCATGGTGGTCAAAGCACTGAGAGGAACAAGAGCTCACATTGCAGGATCCTTTTGCCTCTGAGGGGTGAAGGGAAGGTTTAAATAACTTTGTTTGTTGATGGCAGCTCTGCCCTCTGTGCTGGGTGAGGCTTTCTCAGAGCAGCACACACAGAGGGCACTGAGCAGCCCTTGAACCCTGGTCTTCACCACCCCAAAGGCTTTGAGTGCCCATGATCCACCTTAACGTTGTTACACAGGGGGCTTGGACAGCTGGTGCTCTTAACCCTGGGTCACCTGGTGGCTGCAGGTGATGCTCCTGCCCCTGCAATCCCATTTATTTTATGCCTGCCCATTTGGAGCAAGGAGTTGCAGTCATTGTGTCAGCCATGAATGGTTCTGCTGCTGCACTGTCAGCTGAATGACTCGAGCTGTGCTGCTCCCTCGCTTCCCTGTGCTGCTATTGTAAGAGAACATTTCCAGGGGACTAAAGATTTATAATAGGAACAGTTGATTTGGCTTTCACTGTAACATTAAATGCTCTTATTCTGTTTTCTGTGAAATAATTTGTTTCCTTTTGTTGTCTCTGCTGAAAGTATTTCAACAACTTGGCAGAAGAATAAACAGACATGGCTTCAAAATAACTCCAAGTAGCAAGAAATTTTTTAAAATTAAAAGAGGAGAAAACAGGTATGGGGGAAACTTATTATTTAACACTTTGCTGCAATGATGAACTGCCTGGTTCCAGCGTTTTTATTGCTGTTCATGTGACATCAGCTTGCTTTCTGAAGTCACCAGGTGAAAGAAAAATGAGGGGTTCTTGTGGTTCACATTGAAGTCTCTGCTTCATGTAATATAAACATTTTTGGTTAGTATATTAGCATAGGAAAAACAAATAGATTTGAGGCAAGGACGTGTTTTATTCGGAAGCTTTAGTCCTGAATACTTCTCTGTGGAGTGGAGCTGTTTCTCAGTTGAAAGCATAAATGCCAGTGTTCTGTTGTGTGGGTTAGCAGCACATCGTGCTGCCTCAACTCTGTTTGTCAGAAAACAATCATTTTATTCAGCACTGTTGTACCAATGCTTGAGCTTCTGTGGGTAACAAGTGGAGGGATGCAGATGTAATCCAAGCTGAGATTTCTTGCTAAATCTGGTTGTTTAGCTTTGTCCTAACAACAGGAAAAGTGGTCATGCCTCTGTCCTTGGTGCTTCGATCACTTCAGATTCCGGGAGCTCGTGGAAAGAGAAACAGGAGTTATTACATCAGACAGAAATATACATCAGAAAAATATCAGTGCCTGGGAGAAACCCCTGGTGAGCTGTTGGGCTGGAAAAAGAGTTGTGTGTTCCCCTCTTATGCCCCATCAAGGCAAAAAGGAGCACAGGAATAACAACGTTCAACTGGTTACTCCCATCTTCAGATGTTCCCTTATCAAAGTGCTGCCTCTGAACAGGCAGAAGTGCTGAGATATTTCCTGGGCAGCTGGTTCTGGTCTTGCTCCCTGTGGCTGCACTTTGATCTGCTCCTGGATCAGGTGCCGTGTATTAGGAGGCAACTTCCCAGTCCTGATTTTCCAAGGTTACCACTCTGTGGTTGTTTTGTTGTTTTCTTTTTAGGTCTGTGTCTGCAGGAGCAGGCCTTTGATACTGGCACAACAGTTTGTGGGGAACCAAACCCTATTTGCGGAGTGTGCTTAGGAGTCTTTCAACTTAATTATTTTTAAAAGATTATTTATTAGCACAGCTTCCCTAAGGCAGAATGCAAGGTAGATGAGTTACTTCCTATGTGCATTAAGGTACCTTGGGTGCTACAGGTTTGGCAGGAGCTCCCCACCACATTTTGGCTTCTGCTGCCACGTTGCATTTCTGGTGTGTGAGGTGCAGGGACTGTTGGCAGTGCATAAACTCCTATGATAAATGCAGTTGCGTGCTCTGGAGTGCCTTGTGGCTTTATCTGAGAACCCATTTTCTCCCGAATCCCTTGCTTTGTCCCAGGCTGTGTAATTAAATGGGTTGATGGGTGCCAGCAGATTGCGCTGCAGGTTCTGCGTGGGCTGTCCCTACCTGTGCTGAAATAGGGGGAGAGGTGGAGTACACCCGAAAACCTGCATGGGAGAGCACCAAATCAGCCATGTGAGCACTTCTGATAGGGCTGTTGAGATAGATAAAGCTGTACCTTGTGCAAGTGTCTCTTGGTGTATTTTCTCATTGCAGGGCTCTTCTAAGTCTTGCTGAAGTGCTGTTTCCCTGCTATAAATTCCTGGAGTGAAAACCAGAGAAGCAGGCAGAGCCACCTCTCCAAGAGACCCTGTAATTACATTTTTGATGACTCAAGGCTGGTGTTTGTCTTTTTGTTTGATGCTGGCAGGGGCTGTGTTAGCAAAAAGCCTTTTGAAGTTAATACCTAATTAAGATGGATGGAGAAGGTCACAGCCCCTGGTAGCGCTGTGGGTTCAGGCTGTTGGCTGCCTCAGGAAGGCATCAGCAGGAAGATTTACAGGAGATGTTCTGTGCATCCAGGTTGGGAAGTGTTATTTAAAAATCAACAGGTAAACAGAAGTCCAGAGTTCTGCACACAGACAGAGAGGGCTGTTTGCCAGATGGGAGAGCCGAGGTACTTAACTCACTTTCCTACCAGAACATCCTTGTTTCTGTCTTCCTGTCATAGGTTATAGTGTAAAATAAGCCCCAAAAAGTATTCTTTTACCATTTTCATGAGCTGTTGAGACCAGGCAGGGTGGTGCTCCCTGCCTCCTCCCTCTGGACTATTTTCTGTTAATGGGCCCATCAAGGCCTTCCTGCATCACTCACAGGTAACTGGCTCCTGGATTATCTCCTGTTCATGGCCCATCAAGGCCTTCCTGCATTGCTGGCTCCTGGATTATCTCCTGTTCATGGCCCATCAAGGCCTTGCCCACCACTCNGAGGCTGCTGCCTCCTTAAGCAGACACCTGTCCTTCAAACTTAGACACTTCCTCTGATCAAACACAACAGGAGAGGAGTTTGATTCACGTGGGGGAACTGGAAATGCTGGGGCTACAGTCCCAGGGTGGAAGGTAGGTGCACCCAGGGTTTGGTTGCCAGGCTGTAAATAGAGCTTTGGCTGCTGTGTGATCTGTGCCACCACAGCTGCGTTACTGCTGGTCCTCATGGCAGTACAACACTGGCTCTGAGTACAGGATGTGAGCACCACAATAAGGGTTGGGATGTGCTTTTTGAGCATGTTCCCAATCCTGAGCTGATGCTGGTGTTTCAATATATGAGCATACACTGAAAAAAGCAAGTGAAACCCAGAAAGAAAGTGAACCTCAGACCGCATGGCACAGGGGAGACAGAAACACAAGGCAAAATTTTGGATAAGGCTGAGTTCATTAACGCTTTGCAGAGCCCAGCTGTGTTCATTTTGCACTGTATTTGGGACACTGAAAGAGATACTGAGATTATCTGACCTCTATCTTACATTAAAGAGCGAAAAAGACAGCCAGACCATTTCCTAAAGGGATGATGTGTTTTGTGTGACTAAAGCAGACATGGAGTAATGAGTGCTTGGGTTAAGGAAATTCCCACTGCTCTTAGATTGGATGTAGAAAAGCAAATTCAAATGTAGCTTGTTTAAGTCTGCTGTGTGCACCTCAGAGCTTTGGAGAGCAAAAGCCTACCCTGCCCTTCTGAATTGAGTCTCAGCTTGGTTATGTTTGCAGCCTTACTGCTCTTTATTTGCTGCCTCTCCTCAGCCAGCTAAAAGCTTTTCAAGCCTTAGATGAGGTGTTACTGCTAAATTACAGAAATCTGGCCTGAAGGTGGAAAGCTAGAAGGAGGTGGTGCTGTCAGGTAAGCCATAATTTAGTGTATTCATGCAGGCCCCGGTAAATGTTTTGCACCACTTGAAAATTCAGGGTGTCTAGTGAGAAAACACTGTTGGATAATGGCAATGCAGAAACTAGCTTCACCCTGGATAATTTCTTCCAACTGGAAATGAGGTCTTGTTGGTGCTTGCTGAAGAGTAAAAGCACTTTTCAGACCAGCTCTGGTAACCCGGGTTCAAGCCTCCTTGACAGGGGATGGCTTGGTCATGCCAGAGGGATGGAAGGCATATCTGGGTCTGGTGGTGGGTGGGGTGGCACGTTAGATCGGAGAGAAACCCCCTGAACTTCTCCACACAGCTCCATTTTTTCCAACTATGACCTTGTTTCTTCGTGCCAGTTTGTTATTGCTGCCTCCTACACATTCCTTAGCACATTGGCCCTGTCGTGGTCTCTCTTGCTGCTTCACAGAGCTGGAAAAATACCTCCTCGTGCCTGCAGTCAGAGTGTGTGGTTGAACAGGGGGGCTTTGGAGAGGTGTGTGTATGAAGATGTGGAAAGGTGGCTGGTTTAACTGTGTGAAGGTGTGTGGGGATTATAACTGGGCTTTATACCAGCTCAGCTAGTTCAGAATGGGTGTTTTCTGAAGATAATTTCAATTACACTTAATTCTTCTTGCTATCCTTGAAAATGGTTACCACAACAAAAAGCCAAGATTTGTTTATTGTATATATTTCTCTTTAAAAGCTAATGAAGTCCTTCAGTAGTACTGAAAGAAAAAAATGCAAAAAGGTGGTAATACAGGTTCAATGACATTTTAAGTATGCTATTACTAATTTTGGAGGAATTTCAGCTAGGATTAAATTATTTCCTTTGTTTTATTTAGTCCAGCAGCACCTTGGCTTACTTATAGGGAGAGAAATTGCAATTTGGCTATGCTAGAAGAGACTGAAATACTCAGATCTTTATTCTCCACTTATCTCTGCTCTGGTGGTCTACTGATCTGGATATTTAACAATGTTCATTAGGGATGCACCTTTTCTTTAGTTTTTTGAGGCTCTATTTAGGAATGGGAGCTCAGCCTTGAAAGACATGGGGAAAAAAAAATCCCTAGTATTAATGGTTTGGTGTGTGTAGAAGTCTGTGCCACAGGGCAGCGACAGTTTGGAAACATTTTAAAGGAAATATTTACAGTAGATCTCAGTATTTCCTCCTGTTTGAAGTCCTGGAAAACAGTGCTGAGGGCTTCTGTGCCTGACTGATTTTTGCTGAGCAGACCACCTTGCTTGGCGTCAGTACTGCAGATGAGTGGGAGAGGCTCCGTGTAGGGACTTGGGGAATGCACTGCGCTGTGTATTCAGCGTGGGGAGGCTGCCAGGAGGCTGGGGAGGGAGGAGGAGGAGGACCTTTGGGATCATCACCCAGGGAATATGTTGGTTTTCCGATAGGTGTTTCGGGGGATGGATCATTGCTGCCTCCATCTGCCACCCTGAATGCTCAGCTATTGCCCTGCATTTTTTCCTTCCTTTACCCACGAGTGCTGCTGATTCACTGGCAGAGCAGGGAGCCACACACACGGCAGCACTCGGAAAAGGCAGTGGGAGGGTTTGTGCTGAGATTGGCTTTGGACATTGAGCCTTCCAGGTGAAGCTGCTGGCAGCTTGCAGAGGAGTGGAAGCACCTCCTCAGGCCCATCCTCCTGCTCCTCCTTTTCCATCTTCCATGGCACACACCTCCCTGTGTACATTCACCCAGTGCATTCCTTGGGTCCTGAGTTAATTGCTCTGACTCTGCTGTGTTAATTCATACTGGAAATTAATCTCATATGAGTGACGGTTATTGGAAGTGGATATCAAATATTTGGTGATGAGCTCTAGAGCACTGCAGGGAAGTGATGTCTGTCAGGGTGCCGTGCTGTGAATTTTGCAGGGTGTATCTGAGTGAATGCTGAGATGGAGAGAATTGTTTGTTTATTCTGAGATGAGTCAGGATGTGGTGGGGTCAGGCCACCAGAGAAGTGTCTGGGGGTGACTGAGAACATAAAGTAGGCTGTGAAGAAGAAACAGAACAAGGAGATTCTTAAGGAACAGAGGAATTTAAGGGAGCTGAGGAACAGAAAAATTTAAGGGAGACAACAGAATGGGAGTTTGAAAGCGTGTGAGGAAGAAGAGGGGAGGAAAGTGTTTTGGAGCAAAAATAACATTTGCTAAATTGCTTAAGAATTAAAAATTAGATGGAATGATGGAAGAAGTTGCTATAAAACTAAGCAGTCATGAAATTGAGGAAGTAGTTACCACAAATACCACGCAAAGACAGGCATGGAGGGCTTAGGGCTTGGGAAGATGTTAGTTGGCAAGAATTTTCCTTACATTTAATCATGTGTGTAATATTTCCCATGGGAGTGATGAAATCTTTGTGTTCTCAGGCTGAGGAGTCTCTTGAGGACTTTGGCCTTGCAGTCCCTGGTGAGGGATGAGGCAAAGCTCTGTCTCACAACTCCCCAGAGCCTTGGTGTGTGTCAGAGCTTCCCAGGGAGCCCCAGCACTGGGGACCTCGGGTTTGGGGCAGGAGGAGCTGTATGGCTGAGGCTGTGTCTCTTCCTGCTGCTGTGGACTTTGGGGTGGCTGGAGGAGAGTTCCTGAAGTTTTCAGGCTGCTTTAAAAAAATTTCATTATTTTTCAGCTGGCCCAGTGTAGTTGTCCAATGGCCTTGTGCTGAGCAGTGGGATAACGTGAGCTTGGGGTCATCATTCTTGAGACTGACCCTGGCCTTTAGATCTCTTCCTCTGGTTGTTCAGCCCTGTTTTAAACTGCTATTATTAATCAGGTTATTCCTCGGGATGAGATATTTGTCACCTCTGTGTGGTCTTTCGCTTTGCAGTTTATGGTTTAGGCAGAAATGTTGACACCCCACTGTCACAATCCTCTGCCTAACACTCCTACAGCCAGGCACAAATGAGATGTGAATTGCTGCTATTTATTAGTGTGCTACACTACAAAAGTACTTTATAGCCTTTCTGTCGTATGTTTCAAACGATTCCACTTCAACCAAACAAATTGTCCCGGCTTAATTTCCAAGAAATCATTGTCAAAATTGCTGAACCAGTTTAATTCTAAAGCACATATTTATACGGAGCCGCACAAAGAACACCGCCAAGTGAGACTACAAATGGCAGAGAGGAAAGTTTAATCAGAAATGAGATTAAATTTGAAAATGTAGAGTGTTAGTGATTGCTGCTGAGGCTGAGACAGGGTGTAAAGTCGTAGATTTTTCTTAGCAGGGCTCAGAATAGCGCACTCGAGGAAGCTGAAGAGCACATATGCCCTGGTGCTGACAGCGGGAGAACGCGGTGGTGGCCTCAGAGCAGGGAGGCTGTTATTTGTAGCAGGTTGTTATTTGTGTTGTGGAATGAAACGAAAGCAGGCGGAAGAAAACAATTCAAAAGCTTGTCCTTGCCCCAAGCGGAGCTGGGGGACAGGAAGGAAATGAATTTGTTTGAGAGCTGGTGCTTTGGGAGGGGTGACCTGCCTGGCCCCGGTGCCTCTGAGGGGACCAGTGAGGGTAGTTGGCTTGTCTTGAGTTTTTGGGCAACCTCTTTGTATTTAAATGGAGGGATTTGCTGGCTGAAGTTAGAGAGAAGTTTTCTAAGGAGGCATTTCTCTGTCGATGCAGCATCTCTGCTGTGCTCTGCCAGTGAAACAATGCCACAGGGGTCAGTTTTAAATGCTGCCCATCCCCAGCCTGCTCCAAGAGCAGCCTCTGTGCCATTCCTCATTCCATTACAGTTGGAAGTGTCCCTGATGAGTGTGGAATGTCCCTGATCTGACCTGTAAAACACATGTATAAACGTTATGTTTGTACCCAGAGCTGTTGTGCTGCACATCCAAGCCCCTGGCTCTCTGGATGAAGGAGCACTGGGTGGGTGTGTGGAGGAGCAGCAGGAGACACAGTGTTGTCTGAATCTATTCCTGAGGAAGATGCACACTTGGCACGACTTCACTCTTTTTGTATCACAGGATGAGCATTTCATGTTGATCGTTTCAGCTGTAGGAGGAATTCTGAACCTCAGAATGGGATGTTTTGCCTTGGGGAAAGTTGTTTTTTTAATTTGAACACTTTGTTGTATTTTTTTCCTAGTCATCTCTTGAACACTTCTAAACAGGAAAGATTTGGTACAAACCTGGTGTTGTTGTCACATTCCCCCTACAGAAATCTGAAAAAAAAAAATCCCCTAATTGGGAACTGAACAGATCCCTACCCCCAGCATTTAGAGATTATGTGCTGGTTTATAATCACTACAGGGAGAAGCAAGGCATAGCAGCAGCTTCTTTTATTACAGATGAGCCAGGATGTGCTCAGTAATCACCCAGCCCTGTATTAAATCTGGGACACCTCTCCAAATTGCAGGTTGATGAGAAGGGCAGCCCGGGAGCAGCGTTAATGTTGTTTTGATGTGTAACACAGATTACAGCAGCTGCTTCTGAACTGCTCGTGCTCCCTGCACTCTGAAGTGCACATCTTCTGGCCACCAAGGGGTCCTGATTGTCCTTATTTATTTTTTATTAAGCATTAATGAGACAATTTAAGCCTTGCACTTCTGTGACCAGTTATTTCTCAGCTCTGTCCGTACTACTTTCTATTTTTTCTTGCAGCTCTTTAGTTTTGTGTTTCCTCCTAAAACTTATTCATTGGATAATTCTTTCTTGCTCATCCATGTTTTCAGTGTGCAACAGGGTGTATGTTGGAGGTGGTATTCGGGTTTAAAAGGTCATGACCCTCATTTTGGGATCTTCTAAGTAGCACCAAGTACTGCTGGCCCTTTGGGGTGCACACTTGCTTTGAGGGGAGAATGGAGAGGGATCTATTCCTTGGGGGACAATATCCTCATGGAAAACTGACTCTTAAGTGCCAAATAGAACCATCACAGAAATGGCATAAATCGTAGAAGAGACATTGATCACTTACCTGGATTAACAAATCAGGAGATGACAAATTCTGTGTATCTCTGTAAGGGGTGATGGTGAATAATCCATCCAAGGAACACATCCTCCCTTAAATTTTGGCATTCAAAATTGTGCTGCTTTTGAACTATCTGTAAAGTAATGACTGAATATGTGTTGGATAAAGGTGGTTGTCCTGGGAATGGGGTGGAACATCCTAGGAACTGGGGAGAAAGCTTTGGCTCCTCTTCGTGCTTGTTTGGTGTCTTGAAGGAGAGGGTGTTGCTGTTGGTGATGCTGGATTTGTGGCTGCAGGTGGGATTTTGTGTTCAGTTACTGTGGCTGTGTTTAAAGAACTAGAAAACTCTGGAGGCCAGGTTCTCAGCAGGTCTGGCTGCTTGTGCTGCAGTGGTGTCCATGATGATGTGCTTAATTGGTTAAGAAAAGCTCAGGAATGTGTTATAATACAGAAATTCAATGTTTTGCATGGAGGTAGCACCAGTTTTCTGAAGTGTCTCCCTTTTGCAAGTATTGTATAAGCTGATAGTCATAATTTAAAAAAAAAACCACAAAGCAAAAACCCCACAGAACTTCCTGGCATGCCAACAGCTGATTGACTAACTCACTTCATATTCCAATTTTACTTAATTTAGTTCAATGTCAATCAGCCACAAATTAAATTGTGCAGCTGCTATTAAGAGCAAGTGTTGTGTTTTGGTCTTTAAAATGCTGGACAAGCTTTAAAAACCTTTACTGTCTTTCAATTATGGCCGTGGTAAAATTGGACCAAGGATGATATTGTCACTTCTCCCTAATGTAGAATTATTAAAGCATATAAAGAGGGGAGCAGAGCTGGAGGCCAATACATCATGTGATAGACTTTGTGTCAGGCGACTGAGGGAATGCTGCTCACAGAGGACAGGGCAAAAAAGGGTTCCCTCACAAGGAAACAAAACTGGACAAAGTGGCAGAAAACTGGGCAGGCATTAAAGAGTGGCCTCCACTTAGGGCAGAGGTTTGGTGATTCCCAGCAAAGGGGGGGCTGGCAGGCGCAGCACAAGCCGTGGGAAAGGGAGGGCTGTGTTGATGAAATAAAAACTTTGCTGTGGAGGAATCCATAAGCATCCCAGAGGGACCCATTAGGCAGCAAACACTGTCTGTGGTCCTGCACTGGGGTGGCTGTGGGAGGGGGGGATGGACAACACATGGGTGTTAAGCTACTTGATAGCATGCCCTGAAGTGTAATGATTGCTGCAGTGCTAAAGTGCCACGCATAAAATCACTCTGATGTCCTGAATACATTTTCCGTGTGGCTCTAAAGAGGTGGCTTTGTCTCTGTATAACCAGAAAATGAAAATGTCAAGAAATATTTGAAGTGTTGTTGCTTTGTAGGAGAATTATTAGCTTTGCATTGACTGAAAGGAGAGTTCCTCACCTGCTGGAGCCTGGATCCTCTCCTTGGATTTACATGGTGCTTCCAGGAGCTACAGAGCAGCAAGGCACACCTGAATTTGTGACCCGAACCGGGGCTGTTACACCAGGAGTGAGCCTGAGTCACGGCTGTGGAGTGCCAGTACAGATTGGAAGGGTCTGAAGTAGCTGGGCTGCACGTGGGTGAACAGAGCCATTAAAGCTCAGCTTTCTGTTGTGCTGCAAGCATCTTAGGAAGGACATTTATTCAATTATTTCCTTTGCCTCCACTCTCCCCAGGAGCAGGGATATAAAAGGAGACAAAGACTGAAGAGTGAGACTATAATTTTGTGGCATTACAAGGACTCTTATTTTATTCAGTTCTTTGCTTCTTTCTCTTCAGTATTGTTTCATGTTACTTTTATTTCAAGTCGGTGCTTTAGCTCCTTGCAGATTGCACCCCTGAAAGGGTGACCCCAGTGAGTTGTGTGTAGTGTGAGTTAAATGTGGCAATCAGCAAACTCTGTAAAGAGATGAAGAACTTTGCCTGTGCACACCAAGTTTATGAAATGTTTTTCCATGAACAAAATAGCGCTTGGATCTCAAGAGCTTTATCATATATTGGAGAAATTATCCTTGTTCCATGCATCAGGAACTGGTGACAGGGACAACATCAGCCTGACAGCTGCTGGGGAGGCTGTGTGTGAGACCCATCCAACCCAGTCCTGTAGTCAGGAAACAAAATATGGGGGAACTTATTTGAAGCCCCCCGTGGAAGTCTGTTGTGATTTTTAGCCTATAAAGCAGTGTGCCACTTGGTTATTCTGCCCTTAAAGGAAACGGTGCCAAGCAGATCCCGTCGAGTTTTGAACTTGTAGCCCCACCAAGGGATGCTATTTAAAAATGAGTCCATCTGACCAGACAGCAACATGAGGGCAGCCAGCTTGGTGTGAGTTACCAGCTGCATCCTACGGAGAGATGTGGGCTTGTGACGGAAGATTCTTGCTGGCTTCTGTCAGCCAGCCAGAAGTGGATTATTCTGGAGGAACAAGAGACACAGACCCTGGGCTTTTGTCAGCTGCAGAGCTGCTTTTCTCTGGTTGGCAGCCAGCAACTTGCTGTGCTACTATCCTGTTCCTCAGCTGGGGTTCCTCAGACAAATTAAACAGCAGTGATGATGGAGGAGGAAGTGGCAGCAGCACTGGAAGAAGATGCCCCTCAGATCCACATTTGCTTGGTGAGCCAGAAGATCCTGCAGAGTCTTCTGGGGATGGAAGTGGCAGTGCTTAGCTCTGCTATGACATGAGATGCATTCCCTCCCTTCTCTGTGATGACTAAAGTGGGAACTGGGCTGTGTTCCAGACCTGTAGCCTGTGGCATTGGACTGAAGAGATAAGAATTCACAGAAATGTAGAGCACCATAAAGTGTACGGGAAAAATTGAAATGACAAAGTTCTTACAGTAGAACTTCCATAACTGGAAGCGTTTCAAACTGTTTCGTCCTTCCTGATAAATGCAGTCAGCTTTCATGCTCCCTTCTTATCTTCTCCTGCCATGTATGCAATTATCAAAAATGTTTGTTGAAAAACTTCCCTTGGTTGGGTTTTCTGTTTTGTGAGAAATGCTTACAGCCAAAAGGAGTGCCCACATGGGTGTTATCTCCCAGGGGTTTGAGCAGTGTGCTGATGTCTTCTGTCTCCATACCTCAAAAACTGGTTTTACATGGAGCAAGGCTTGGTGTTTACAGCCACCCACAGCCCAGTCAAGCCATGGTCAATGTGTGTCCATAAAACCCACACAGTTCATCTAAAAGCCAAGATATTGCTTGTTTGCACGTGCCTGATGCAGAATCCTGCATATGTAAAGTGTTTCTGAAGGCATTCCATCCTGCTAAAGAACAGCTTGGGTGCTGAAATACAGCTACTACTTCCTTGGCAGGGTTTTCTGATGAATGAGGAGAACTTAAGATGGGCTGGAAAAACATCATTATCCTTCTGTGATCCTGCCCCCATGCTTGCTTTTCATGGAGTTGTTCTATTGTGTAGTAAGTTGAGTGTTTTGGGGAAGGAAGTGGTGCTTGCAACAGAGAAGCCCTGAATCCTTCAGTGGGGCCCCTGTGACTTGGGCAGGGAGGAGGATTTCCCTGCTCCCCAGTGTGAGGGAAGGTGCTGCTTGGCTGTGTTACTGTGGTACTCATGGTGCTCAGGAGCCAAACCTGTAGATTTTTACTCTTTTAAAGCCAGCTGTTGCTCTCCTTTGCCAATGGATAAGTTACTTGACTTCTAATGCCATTTAGAGCCATCTTAGTGTCATTTGTCACAGTTTCAAAAGAGCACTGCTAATCAGCAGGCTGTTCCTTCATAACAAACCTGTCTAAACTGCAGGAGGGGTGATCTTGGCCCTGCTACCATATATCATAATTCTCATTTCTTCCTCCCCTTCCTAGAAAGCAGGATTGTTTTTCACAACCAGAATTCAGGGATGCTTCACTGGAACATGCTCAGATTTCTATTACAATCCTTTTACTATTGTTTCTCTTGTTCTTGATGCTGTGGGTAGGATTAGGGGAGCTCAGGAGTAAATGTGCCCATCTGTGTGTCTGCTCGCCATCCCTACTCATGTTCTTCTGCTAGCAGAAGAAAAGGGAAAGGATAATGTATAAATTTGCCAGATGAGGCTGACCTGATGAATGTCATCAGGCTGACAGAGCTCTTCATGACAATTCAGTAGCTGGAACAGATTCAGTAGATTTTCCAAGCCCAGTGGTTTGGGATACATTCCACACTCCTCTGTGGCTGGACTCGGGCATTGTGGTGCTGACAGCTGGGGGAAGCCCCTGTAGCTCTGTAATTGCCATTCCATGGTGGTGGGGTTTACATTAGCAGGTGTAAGTGGTGCTGTCTGTTAGGAACACAACGCAATTTCTTGTTTTTATGCCTTAGTAGGAATAAATCTAACCCTCATAAAAGCTCCTGTATTACACACACCCTGTTTTCTGTAATGTATGCGTGCACACTGGTGTGTGTTTTTCCACTGCACTGCAGGATGCTACAGGACTCTGCCTTATTTAAGTCTCCAGCAGTAGAAAAATCACACCAGGTTCATTAGGAAAGGCCATATGTTTGGTTTTTTTTTGGAGTGGGGGTGCAAAGGGGGGAATGAGGAGGAATGGGAGGGGTAGAACAACACTGACATTTATGAGTGAATGGATGGTAATAAATAAAAGTTGTACCAAGAGACGCAGTGACACTTTTCTCTTCTTACTGACATTCAGTGATGCTTTGAAGACAGCAGGAAGCTTTACTTTGAATCCACAGCATATCAAAATTAGATAATTTAAATTTTTCTTTTTGCCTCCAAATATACCTTATCCTCGAGCAGTTTTTATTAAAGATGCTAATTGCCTAGACCCTGACTAATGCAGGCTGCACTGTGCTGCTGGATTATTCTCCTTTGCATCTTCTGAAGTTAGGCAAGGCGAAAATTAAAGCAGAAGATGTAAGTACCCTTTTAGTGCTTTAATACTGCAAATGCTATTGCAAGTGTAATTTAGCCTGAAGCCAGGGCACTGATGGCCAGCACAGAGCTCTGTTCCCTATTAGCACATCCAAACCGAGGGTGGTGGACACAATATCCTGCAGAGCAAGGAGCTGCCTACAAGTTTGCTTGTTCTCTGTTTAACACAGGTGGGCCTGCACACCGTGATGCCTTAGGTTTTTATTTCTATATTTTTCAAATCCTGTACTGCCTAGTGTATAACTGAAGTCTCTTGTAGCTCGTGAGCTGCTCTCTTAGGCCAGACAGACACAACAAAGCCTCCCTAAGCTTGTTGTTCAAGGACACTCGGGCTGTCCTAGGCCCAAAAGGTGTAAACTGGGGCCATGAGAGAGGTGGAGAAATTGAAGAGAGCTAAAGTTTTAATTGGTGAATTTATGCTGATATGCAAATGGACCAAACCTATAACAGTGTAAGGAACTCGTGACTCATTGTCCACCTTGGGGTCCATTTTATGGAAGCAGCCTCTGGCTCCCCAGGGTGTGCCTTGGAGGCCTTCAAATAAATCCCTGCCTTTATTCCCTTCCTCCTGTCTGCTCTCTGTTTCTGGGTGGCTGGGAGAAGGCATCAACTGAATTACACAGATGTGCGTGTCTGAACTGGGCCACACCATCCTGGTATCACTCGATAGATCAGCTCTATTAATGACATAATTAACCGGCAGGGAGTGGGGTGGAGTAGCTGCCCTGCAGTTGATGGCTGTGTTTGTGCCCTTCTGATGGGAGGGGGATGACGCCTCCACCCCGATCCCACAGCCAGCAGCTGCTTGGCTGTGTTAGTGTTGCATCTGGGATAAAAGGGACTTGAAAGTCTCAGTGACAGCCTGCTGCACGCTTCCTCCTTTGTTGCTTTAAGGCAGCCTTCAGTTTTTCCTTTTAATTTTCTTGCATAAATCTGATGTCTTAAAATCTCAACACTTCCTAATGACTTTTTTTCCTCAAACCAAGCCTTGTTTCCCTCTAACCATTTAAAAAAATCCTCACACTTGTCAGATTTATCTGTTTCAAGTATTTAGATGCCTCTTTAATAGATTAACTGTTTGAGCATTTTCTTTTAGGTTTCCTTCATTGGCGAGGAAAGAAACTATAGATTTTTTTTGTTCCAGACAAAAATAAGTCTATGGGGCAGCACTGTTTATGCTGGATAAGAGCCTGGGAATCTTAACTGCTTTCTTCACAGACTGTAAGCACAACTAACTTAATGACTCTTTATGGATTACATTGAGTTGTAACTCTTCAGTGTTCCTGATGCTTATTTAGATGATTTTTTAAAGGATGCCCAATGATTCCGTACTATGCACGATATATTTTCATTGTCCTTATAATTTATATTTTAATGTACTTTTGCTTTTTATAAGCTCTGCCAGTTTAACTGATGACTTATCTTGCTGCCTTATATATGGGTGAAATAATTAAAGATACAGCAGATCTGATGGAGCCTTCAGAGTTTTGTCCAGATTCCACAGAGTGTTCTCTCCCTGCTCCCTGGGTTCACCCCAGCATTGTGATTTTACTGTTGTACCCTCCAAATCTTGTACTTGCTGACTGTTTCTTTGTTGGCATAGAGGTGACCTGGGAGATCAAATTGTGTCCAGTGCCCATTGCTGGGTTTTCCAGAAGGAACAGCTCGCTCTGGAAGGACCCTGTGTGCCCTCGTTGGTGGGACTGTGCGAATCCATCACTGTGGATTCAATCAGATTAGCCTCATCTCAAGTGGGAGTTCAGGAAGTCAGCAAAAGTTGAGATGGCTGGAGTTTATCCGAGAATAATTGCCTGTCTTATCCTCCTCTAATTCAATAGTTTATAGAACATCTTTCAAGTTGCAGGGCAAGATAAGCGGTTTTAAAGGAGTGTCCTTCAATTTGCTGACCTCAGGCACAGCTCTGGGTACAAGAAGGTTTGAAATGAGTGCTTTCATTCACAGCAGCTTTGCTTAGGGTACAGGGAGTGGTGTGTCTGAAATGCAAATTTTCAGAGGAAATGGGATCAGTCAAGTACTGACCAAGGTGTAAATTTGCTTCCTAGAGCAATTGGAAATGTAAATTGGCTTTTCTAAGTCAATTACTGTTAATTTGGATGGCTTCAATGGCTAATGGCAAGCAGAACTTCTTGTACCCCTGGTGAGGTGAGTAGCTGTTGAAAGACTGGTGGATTTTTCCGGGGGCCTGAAAAGAATTCAGAAATACTTTTTATTTTCTTGACTACGCACTGAAGTGCATCATATTCAAGTCTAAGTGGCTGAGCTGCCACAGGGAGTATTCTCATATTTGTCACTAATTTGCCATTTATTTTAACTTCTATATCCTGTAACCTCGTACAATAGCAGTGCCTGTGATAACAGGCGTGTTAAACTGTGTTTTAGGCATGCATTTGAAATACTCTTTGGATCATCTGGAGAGCTCCACAAAGCACCAGCTGGAAACCCCTGCTTGCACCACCCTAGAGAATGTGTTCACCTCTGGTGATTCCAGCTCTGTTGAAGGCAGAGGCCTTACAGGTGTTTTCACTTTGTTCTTAGAGAGTTTTTAAAAATGAACAAAGTCACTGCAGGCCGGTACTGGTGTTCTGGGAGCTTTCTTCAGCAGTGCAAACAGTGGGTTCTTGCTGATATTAATGACCTGCTCCTACCTGGAATTTGGTTTGTGCAACATCACAGCTGAAGGCAGAGAGAGAGGAAGGTTTGATTGATCAAGGCTCAATTCTGGTGAGAGTAGCTTGTATTCTACCAAAATGTATTCTTAAGATTGCAATCTCTTTCCTCAGTCCCGTGTTGAATAGAGGGAATTTGGAGAACAAAGGTACATGAATAGATATCTTTGTGCTTATTCAGGGCTTGCAATTTATCTTGAGCCTTTCAAACGAAAGATGCTATGAAAGACTCAAAAAATACCCTGTAAATTAAAACAAGACCTGCCTGGAAGCTGTAACAGACCGAAGTGAGCTAAACATCTGCTCCGTGGGCTCAGTTGAAGCCTTCAGGACAGATCCTCAGCTCCCAGAAAGCTGAGCTGGCTTTGGGGGAGGTGGGTGAGGGGAAGCAGAGCTGTGCAGGCACTGCAGTGAGCCAGGTGAGCACTGAGGAGTGAGCTTTTATGTTCTGATTGCTCTTTATTCCTGCCACCTCTGGGGAGTCCTCCCACTGGGCTGGTATTAGCTGGGTAAAATGTCTTCAGGAAGGTGCAGAAATGTCATGGGCTCCTTTTTGTTTTGCTTCTGAAAAAGCTGCATGCTGGGCAAAGGAGTTGTGTGCATGTTTACAAACCGTGACAGAGGAGAGAATAACAGGATCTTTTAATTCTGTATATGGGTTTAGCTTCTTAAGAGAGGTTTATCTGGAAATGACCTTTGTTAATCAAGGTGATGCCTCTCATGCTGTCATTTTTGTGGCACTGTTCCAGTAGGCAGATATCTTTATAAGTTCAGCAACAGGCCATGTTTAAGAGTTCAGCCATGTGAGTCTGGTCTTCAGCATCCCCAGTGATTATTTCACTGCTTCATGTGGTATAACTGTTTTATTAGGGGTGGTGGAAATAATGCTGCTGAGGTTTTGTGGTTTCCATCTTTTTTTTTTTCTCCTCATTGTGGTTGGGCAGAGGAGAAAAGTTGCCAAGTTTTTCAACTTGTCTGATTTAGCCTTGCAGACATTGCTTCTTATGTTCTCTATTACATTAAGAAGCTCTTTAGGAGCTGGTATCTTATCCCCAAGGACACACTTGTAATCAAGTCCCTTTCAATCTTTTTGATAAAATAACCAGAGTGATCTCTTGCTTACTCTCCATTGTGAGACACTTTCTGGCCCTAAAACAAATATTCTGGTGCTTTCCATAGCATTGTGAGTTCTTATGCCTTTTCAATTGTCTCTCTGAATATTGGTTTTAAACATACCAGTATCACTCTCTGTTCTGCCGTTTGCAGTGGTGGGAAGAGCTGCTCTTCCTGTTTCATAAATCCTGGAAGGCCTTATTGCTTTAAAATTGCACAGATCATTAGTGCTTTATTACTGTTTTGTGTTTTATTACTGGTATTGTTACTGCGCAGGGTGAACCATTAATCCCTCTTGACTCCTCTCCTTACCAAAATTTCCCATTCTGCGAGTATTCCTGCCCTTTCTAGAACAGCCCTGCCTGGAATTGCACAGAGATGCCTCTCGAGGGAGTGGATGTGTCCCTGTGGAAGCTCTCCAGGCTGCTGGGTGGGACAGACCTTTGGGATCAGCACCCCCCAGTTCACCAAACCCTTGTAGTCAAGGTGTTCAGCTCTACCCAGACTGGTGATAAACATGGTGATATCTGATACCCTGAGCTGTTCCTTGCTGCAGAACTCAGGACAAAACTCTGATCATAGCTCCTGACAAACCACTGTGGAGCAATCAACTCCCTGTTGCTTACTCTTTTATAATTTCCTTATAGCTTACAGTATCTTTTAGGGAATTATGTGCATTATTAAATCAAACACCTTAAAGCACTCAAAACCTCACATCTGTCAAGGTCAACTTGATAAAGGGGAATCAACCCAACCTTCTATAAGTTCCTATCCCATAATTTTCCCTCGGTTAAATAGCTGGACACATTTTTTCCTTTTTTGCCTAAGATTTAGCCCAGAGCAAACCAGTTTTTGTGCAGCTGAGTCACTTCCCTTGCCTTACATGGATATTGGTGTGATGTTATCAGTCTTCAGAGATGCATTAAAATTAGCACCAGCATGTCAGCCATGTCCCAGGGTGCTTTCAGCGAGTTCCTGTTGTTATCCTTTGAGTTGCTCTTGATTGCAGCTGCAGCATGAAGTACTTTGTCTTTCTCAAGTGATACAAGTATATCCTCCTCCTTTGCTCAAAATGTAAACCAGGAACATTTCTTGAACTTTTCTCTCATTATTAATAATTTTGCCCTTCTTCTGCAGCGATGAGCCCATGCCAGCAATAAAAATCTCATTACACTTTAAAACAACAACTCTGTCACACTTAGCCCTTCTGCTGTGGGTTTTCCCTGGTGCTTTTTGATTGTTCTATCAGTTATTCTGCATTTCATAGTCTCCTGTCCACTGACTGTCCTCTATTAATTTGTAATAGTCTCTGTTTCCCATCTCCTGCTGTGAGCAGTGTTGGCTCCATGTTAACCCTATCAGAGGGGATAAGGATAACCCTGCTCAGACAAGTGAGCACTGGTGCCACTCTGTGATGGACCTATTGCATGTGAGCCACCTGGGATTTAGCCAATAAAACCTGATGCTTATTTTAGAGCAAATCAATTTTTAAAGTTTTTCTGTGTGTGTCACCTAAGGGAATTCATTTTATATTCACTGGGGTTTATTGGAAGCCTAATGCTACCTTTGAGTCTCTTTAAACTCCTAGCCTGATGTTTTTTTTCTAAGTGTCATGAATATATATGTAAGTGCTCTTGACTTTCTGGAAGAAACTGCCTTTGATATTTCTTACAAAATTGTAACAATCTGCTTCCAGAAATTGTTGGGTTTTGGTGCTGAAGTGGAATTGTGTATTACCCAACACCATGGAGCACAAAATGCGTGCAAGACAGAATTGGATTGTGTTCTAGGCCTGATGCTCTGTGCTTTTTATTTTCAGGGACATGGTTATTTAGGATTTGGAGAGGGAAAGATAGTAGATATTGCAGAGAGCTCAGGTTGTACCAGCTTGTGATCACCGAGAGTGCTTAATTTGATGTTCTTGCTGAGTGAACTGGGTTTTTATAAACTTTGCTGTGGTTGTGCCCTCAAGTTCAGAGGAAATCTTGTCTGTTTATCTGCAGAGGGAAGCAGAGCTGAAGACTTCTGCCTTGTACGAGCTGTGTTGTTGTTGTATGACACGGGCAGTGAAATTTAATCTTTGCCTTGCCTAAACTTTAAGGCTAAAAATAGTTCACCTGCCAGGTAAGGGAGACTTCAGTAGTATTAACCACTGCTTTGGGGAGGCTACGAGGTGGGGGTGTCATGTATGTGACAGTGCTGGGCTGCACAAACCTGTGTTTTATTCCTTGCCCCATTTCCCCAGTGGCAGGTCGGGTTAGGGGGCTAAAGGAGGGGAAATCATTCCTGGCCCAAGCACTAAGGGGGAGGTGAAACACTTCCTGACTGGAAGCCACTTGAACATGTACTGCAATTAGTGAACCCTTCCCATGTGAGATCCCCCTGATTGCATAGATTTTGGAAGTTGTGCTTTTACAAATTCACTTGTTAAGATATTGCTTTTACTGCAGACTGAACAGGTTTATTTCTGGCTCTAGCACAAAGCAATTACTGCAGCTACAGAAACATGGAGTATTGAACTAGAATTCTCACCCTGAGAATTTCTGGGTGGTTTTTTTTCCTGGTGAAACAATTTGGTGGAGCTATACCAAGATGAATTTGATCTATGCTATTTTGATTTTAAAACAAGAAATAAAGCACCCCTAAATTGCCCAACTCAACAAAGATCTAAACTATGGTTTGAGACTAAATGTATATCAAGGTGAGTTTTGTTGGTATGGTGTAGAGTGGATTGGACTTGTAGGGTTTTTTTGGGGGTGGGTTTTTATGATCTTGATTTTAGCACAATGGTGTCTTACATTAATTTTCTATGTATGAGGGCTGGCTGGAGAGTTGGTGGCAGACTGGTTCATTTTAAATCAAAGGTGAGGTGAAATCTCAGCTGAGGATGCTGTTTCCTGTTCGGGTGCCCAGTCTGAATCCAGTCTGGTATCCACCAAAACTGGGGGCAGTCTTGTGTCAGCTTCCTGGGCTCAGAATTTGGTGGTTTCACACAGCAGGGCAGCCTTTGGTTGCTCACAGGAATAGAAAGAGTGCAACGAACACTGAATGAATTCTCAAATCTTTGTGCAAACACTGACTTCTAAATGTATTTGCGGAGTTTTTGCCTCCCTTTAGCTCATTTATGTGACTCTTGTTCTGTGGGGTTTTCATGGATTTTGTTTAGTGAGGTATTTCAGCTGGGCATGGCTATTTCAGCAGATAAACCTGAAATAGCTGCTTTAATGCAATTCTTGCTCAGGGCTGATAGAAGGCCAATTTTGGCACAGCAGTCTGGGGGGTTTGAAGCCAGGCTGTGCATCCAGCTCTGGGAAAAGCTGCTCTTGGGATGTGGCAGGACTGCTGCACGAGCCCGCTGCTGTATCAAGTGAATCAAGCCCGTGGGAAGTCTGTCTGAAGCTGGTTTAAACAAATACTTGAAACCTTTCCATATATTTTTACTAAAAGCTGGGCTTTTGGAAGGAAACTGTGATTATTCACTAAGTTTTCCATCCATGGGTTTTGTTTGACTGCTGTGAGCCATAAGGACACTGATAACATGGTATTAATTACATGTTTTAGTTCTAAAACTAGTTCTGCTCTGCACCTTTTCAGTGTGTTGGGAGAACCTGACCCCTCTGTCTGTTTTCCTGTCTGTAAAGTGAAGATAATGACGCTGCTCCGTTCAGCACGGTTATTATAAGGTGCTTGAATATGTATAAAAAGATGTTAGCTGAAAAAGAAGCTGAAAGTTTAGGTGTGCCTGTATGTCATGTACTTAATCAGAAGAATTTGTGCTCCTGGTTGGAGTGGGAGTGTGATAGCCACACGCTGCCATAGCAGGGGGGCTGGAAATGAGGTGAGGAGCTTTTAGAGAACTCTCTCAAATGCTGTTTTCTATTAGGTGGTGAAGCTGATGCGTTTGGGCACAGAGAGCCTTGCCAGGTTCCCAGTAGGGGACTGATTCTTCACACATCTTTGAGTGCACAGCCACTTAGTAACTTCCCAGGCTAAAATGTTTTCTCCCATCAAAAGCTTAGAGCTTTTGTGTTATTGGTTGTTTTGGTTTTTTCTTCTTTTTTTTTTTTATTTTTTTTTTCAAGAGGCTCTGTGTAAGTGAGCTGGAAATAACACCAGTAGCTGTGATTCAAGTGAAATTCCTGCTGCTAATTACACAGGCTTTTTTCTAAAGGTAGTAAATAGAAATCATTCATGGGTCCTTAGAGGCCTCAAAATCATTCAGTATTCAGGGTAAATATATCAGGGAGCTTCATAAGAGAATAATTTTAAAACAAAGCCTGGTCAGCTCTTTAATAATTTACTGATGGTGATAGGAAGCAGAATATCTAATAACTAGCAAGATTGGCTTTCAAGTAGAAAATAAATTAGTGTTAGAGGAGTGTTTTTTTTCAAAGAATCATAATTACTATTAGAGAAACATTTGGTTATCATATCAGTTCTTGATTGCTTTACAAGCACTTACCCCAGCAAAGGCACTTCATGTGATTGTTTAGGAAGCTGCAAAGACAGATTTATTCACATGGCACTCGTCTGAAATAGGGAGCTCTTAACAGCCTTATCAAGTCCAGTCTTAAAATGTTACAACTGGTCCACTGAAAGGTTTTTGTATCTGATGGCCACCGATGTTCCCTGGCCTGACATGGGAAGGGTGCCCCTTGACTCAAAGATGCTCTGAGGACTGGAACACCTCTCCTGTGGGGCCTGGGGCTGCTCAGTCTGAAGAAGAAAAGGCTCCAGAAGACCTCAGAGCCCCTTTTCGGGTGTAAGGGGGCTCCAAGAGAGCTGGAGAGGGACTCTGGACAAGGGTCTGGAGTGACAGGACAAAGGGGAAAGGCTTTAAACTGAAAGGGATCAGATTTCGATTGAATATTGGGAGGGAATTCTTCCCTGAGGGCAGGGAGGCCCTGGCACAGGGTGCCCAGAGAAGCTGTGGCTGCTTCTGGATCCCTGGCAGTGTCCAAGGCCAGGTTGGATGGGGCTTGGAGCAACCTGGGACAGTGGAAGGTGTCCCTGCCCATGGCAGGGGGTGGCATGAGATGAGCTTTAAGTTTCTTTCCAACCCAAACCGTTCTGGGATTCTGTGGCTTTGGCCAGCTGTCAGATATTGAATTCCATTTCTAAAAGCTGAAATTAGGATAGCTATAGGAATTCTGTGGGGAATACAGACTTGCACAGAAAGGCAAGTCCTTGCTGTAGGATATCTTGCATCTGCTGATGGTGCTGACTGTGGCAAACCCAGATTACAGCCCTTGGGAGAACATTAATGGGAGAAGAGAAATGTGAGCAGTCCCTGCCTCCATCCCTCAGGCTTTGGGTCTCTTTTGGTCCAAGTGGCCAAAGGAGTTGAAATGGCAGGATCAGGGGGGTTGGTGAACTTGGCTTTATGGAAGGTTTCAGGCTCTTGAATGTGGAAGATCAAGAACCATCATGTGGGAAATGTAGGGGGGAAGGCCTTGCACCCTTGTGCAAGTCTTGAGGGTGTCTTCAAATGTGAATTGTTCACCTAAACACTTTTAGATGGATTGTGCCATGGGATGGGCAAAGGAGGAGCGAAAGTTGAATTAAATAGTGAAGGAAGGGGCGGGTAGAGCTTTTGTTTCCTACAGGTCCTGTGTCCCCAACACCACCCTGGCCTGAGGAGGGCATTGCTCCTTTGTTTCCCAAGCTGATAAAGCTCTGCTGTGTGCCACTGTTCCTGCCTCCTCTGCTAATGACTGTTAATGACACAGCACTGAGAGGAAAATATGGCCTTAATGAACCCTGATGAATGGCTATGTCTTATAGAGGAATTAAGTGATATTTTTTTTGAGGGGGGAGAGTGAAGATACAGTAATTATAATTACTTTTATTTTATGGCACTCTATATTTTCCAAATAACTGATAAAGTTTATGCTTGGCTGTAATGCTGCAGTAAATTCCTAACAAAAAATATTTTCTATCATTATGTTAGCTTATAAATTTCTATATAGATTTTATTAGATGAGCTTCATGAGCAATCCATTAAAAATGGGAGCTGTAGAATTTGCAAGTTTTCCATGCAGTTTACTGAAAACTTCCATGTTTTCCTGAATGAGTGCATAATGGATGGGACTCTTTAGTCACAATTCATTGGCACATTGCAGGGGCTGGTGCTCTGCATGCTGTGCAGGAAGAAGAAAGGCTTCCACCTCCTGCCAATGCCCAGTTGCTTTCCTTATGTGGGCTCAAATCCCCTGGGTACAGCTCACGAGAATAAGGGAACAATTTGTGGTTTAATCTGAGCTAATGCACATTGTCATAAATTGTAACAGAACTGGTTTACTTTCAAAGCAATTCCTAATGTTCTGGGCCTCTTGCACTTCCTAGAGAACTTCCAGTCAGAGGATTGAGGTTGGAAATGACCTTTAAAGATCACCAGGTCCAGCTGTGCCAGGCCAGCAGCACCACCATGTTCAGCTAATCCATGTCCTCAGTGCCACAGGTTTTTTGGAACACTTGCTGGGGTGGTGATTCCACCACTTCCTGGGCAGCCCATTCCAGTGCTTGGCTACCCTATGGATGTAGAAATGTTTCCTCCTCACCTCTGCTCTGTGCTTCTGGAGTACATCCACGTAGTGACAGATTCTGCTTCTATACCTGCAGAGTGGAAGTGATAAACCTCTGCTGTAGGTTCGTGTGTGTGTGCGAAGGGCTGAAGGTTTCTGGCTGTCGCTTTCTGACAAACTTTGCTTTCCAAAGGTTCACAGGCTGGGCTGGTTGAGGCAACTCTGCTATTTTTCATTGATTAACGTAAATGGCTTATACTGGGATTTTAATTTTTTTTTTTGTGACATCTACCTTATAGAACCTTAGCTTCCAAATCAGGATTCTGCAGTTTCTGGGAGGGAAGACAGGATGAGGCAGTGGAAGAAGTGGCTGAGCTGTCATACTGAACTTGATGTATTTGTGGGGAAATAAATGACTTTCAGATATTCTAGCTGGAGTTAAATTGGTCATAGTTGTTTATTTTCCCTAAAAAATTCAAAATATTTCTAAAAACTTTTAGAACTAGTAATTTATTCATTCATGCTACAGCCTGTTCCAGAAAGTGGGCTTGGAGTAATCTTTAACTGGAATGCTCCCTTCTTTATAGCTGTCAAATACAGTAGCTATTTCTGAATCCCAATAGATACAAATATATAATATCACTTTCAGATGTTTTGCTGAGGTTTCCTATTGCAATTGGAATCTGTGAACTGTCTGAGTTGGGTAGCAACAAATTTATGTCCCCTACCTGGAGGAGCTGTTCTGATTCTTGTGGCTGATGGGAGGCACTTACTACCCCATTTAATGGCAGCATCCTCTGGAAAGTTGTGCAGAACACCTGCTTGATGATACAGATGTAATCCAGATCCCCACTTTATGGTGTTAATTCAGGTTAATTTTATATCAAGCAAAATGTGCGTGGAAGCTTTCAATGAGAAAGGTGAGAAGCATCAAGTACAAGAACTCGAAATGTATCATGGTACATGATGGAACTCGGGTGTAAAACAGGAGTTTTACCTGCTCAGTGTTTTGCAAACAATTAAAAAGAATAGGATTAGTGGGAAAATGTCCCGTGCAGGGAAACGCACTTGAGGTCCCAGTGAGTCAGAAGGTGGCAGCAATGACGCTGACATCCCTCTGCTGTGCTCTGCCTTGACAGTCACTCACAGCTGGCACTGCAAGAACTGCAAACTTCGGATAACAGTAAGAGCTCAGAGGGATCTGAAAAAACATTGAACAAAAATAAAAGGTTGGCTAAGAAATATCTTCCCGTGCCCACTCTGTTCCTCCAGAGTCAGCCTTGTCCTCTCATCGAACAGCGCAGTGGCTTCCTGCAAACGCTGCACCAGCTTCTCCTGGTGCTGGGAAAAGCCTCTCTGACCCTCCGAGGCCTGGCTGTGGATCTGCAGTGCTGCTGATCTGGGCTCCCTTTAGCCTGGCTCTGATTTCTGTCCCTGCCACCTCAGCCTGCACATGAGGGCTTTCCCCACGGAGCACAGTCAGGTGTTTTCCGAAGGGAATGTCCCCTCTCCCGGCGCAGGTTCCATCCACCCTGAGCCTGCAGCCAGCACGAGGGGCCGGGTGCTGCCCCTTCTGCTGTTCAGCCACGTGTGGTAAAGTAGAGCCAGGCAAAGGAAACATTGTGGGTTACAGCTGTCTCTGCAATTTCGTTCATTTTGATCTATAAATTGAGCAACACACAGGGAAAGCTGTGCTTTCTTTTAGAAAGGTGCTTATCAGGGTCCTCTGACCATTATTCCATTATATGGGGAGATGAACGGCTTAGGTTCAAAATTTGCTGCTAATGGGCAGCAGCTGCTGGGCTGTTTGACATTTTCAGACTGTTTTGATGTTGCCTCCTTGCTGTACCTTTCTGTTTGTGTCTGCCTATGGTACTAATATATTGCTTTTCCATGATCCAGCATTGTTGAGATAAACTGCTAGATGCAGGCTCTTTTGGCACTTCCCAGGAAGTGTCATTGTGTTCGTGTCTAAAGGTGAACTTGTATTTCTGAATAACTGATGGCGGGTAGTTAATTTCCTTATCTCCAGAAAGGGAGAAACTTATTAATGAGGATAATGCATGAGAGATCAATGCCAATGTGTGTGACATCGATTAATGATTTCAACTTGTAACCAGGCTGAAAAAAGCAGCTGGGCTCTGTATTTGAGCACATAATTATCTCTAATTGTGCTGATAACTTGGTGGGAGTGGAAAAACAGATAAGGCACCACTTAAAGGGTACAGACAACTGGGCAGAGGTCTTCTCCCTGATACTCACGGAGGTGGCTTATTATTAACTCCTCAGTGGTTCAGGTGATGCTCAGATATGTGGGTGTATTTTTTCTGGAGGGATAGCATGTCTGTATGTGCACGGAGATATCTATAAACTGTGGGTGAATCTGCACAAAGAAGTGAAGCCAATGCTGGAGAGACAGTTTTGTTTTTAATAATCAGAAAAATTGTCATCTGGAAGGCAGATGGTGAAGTTGCAAATGGTATCAGGAGAACGGCCCAAGGTTTTAAGTTTCCTTTCTTGAACACCCCCACCTACCCACGACAACAAAAGCTCGACAGATCATGTTCCAGACCCAAACTTTCAGTTTAATCGACCCTTTGAAGCTTACCTAAAACTTTCACTCATCAATCCTGTTTTTTTAACCAGGATGCTGCTTGAAAGGAAGCTCTGCAATGAAAACTGTAAGTTGTGTGTACTTATTTGTCAGTACATATTTACTGCTTGCCTTGAGGGAGAAAAAAGAGTTTGCTATATTGAGCAGGCTGATCTTGGTATGTATTGAACTTCTCAAAGCTGAGCCTGTCTTTACTGAATGTGTGGAATGAAGCTTCTGTACCTCTAGGACTCTGCCTACAGCCAGACTTGAGTGGCAGTTGTGTTTTGGGGACCTGTACATGCTCAAAGAATCCTGTAGAATTGCAAAAAGATGTTTTCCTATGCTTCAGAAGGAGCACATGGGCTGTGGAGTACTCATTTTCAGGAAGAGGAGCTGTGCTGTCTGTAGCAGAGGCAGCCTGGCTGTGGTCTGTGAGTCAGCTCTGCTGGGGCTGTGAGATGCTGTACACACTGCAGGGGACTGGAGGAGTTCCTCCACCTTCCCATTCTAGCCTGGTAGTAGGATTGGATATTTACATACCAACTTTTTTTGTTAAATACTTCAAAACCATATGTATTGATTCAATTTTGTGAGCTGATCTCGTTTAAAATGTTTCCTTGATTAAATGCATTGGCTGTCCTAATGTGACAGTGCCTTCAGTTGTTCAGCACTTCACTTTCCTCACCCCCAAATGGTACAGCTTGTCCCTGGAAAACAAAGAATTTAGTTTTTTCCCTCTCCTTTGACACAGCGAGGGAACAGTTTTACGGAGTCAAGAAGCCTCAAGCGACAGGCTCAAGAAAACTTCAGAACTTATGTTAATGTTTTCTTTTTTAAGCCACTTGAGAGTTATTAGTAACAGCAAAATAAACTGGGGTATTGTACACCAGGATGGGATCAGGCTTAGAACTGTTCCTTGCCATTTTAAGAATATAATGTCACGTAATACATGCGAGCCCTGAAATGGAGAAGTCTAACAAGACCATTTTGTAGGGGTTTTAATTCTTCACACCAACTCCAAAGCCACCTATTATAAAAGCCTCTGTGTGTGTTATTGCTTGGTGAGCACCAGAGTTTTGAAGCACAACTTGTCCCTGTCTTGCTTGATGGTTTATGAACCAACATTATGGCCCTGTTTGAAATTTAGGAGTTCCCTGAGCTGTAAATGAGTTATACTGATGGCACGTCTCTTTATTTTTAAATTACACATTCCTTATCTGCAGCATGTTTTCTCATTTCCCTTCTCCAGCCTTACCACTTCTTTTAATAGCTGGATTTCATCCCACCACTATATATCTAGTCCTCAAAGATGCTGTTGTTGTCTGGAAGGCTATTTCAATCCTCCTGGCTTACAAATATCTATTGACTTTGTCATTAACTGAAATAATTTCAGACTTTGGGATTTTGTGCTTTTATCTGCCTAATTTTAGTTTATGCTGTTCTTGCTGCAGTCATCCTGGATCTTATATTCTGGTTTTTTCCTTTTTCACAAGACTTTTTGAGTTCAGATCATCCTTCATAAGGTTTTAGCTTGATTTTAGTTCAGCCTAATGTTTGCCTTTGCAGTATTTGATGTCCAAGACAGCTGTCTCTTGTCAGTTTTTCCCTAGATTCTTGTGGACAATTTATTTCTAGCCTTTCTTCTCTACCCAGATCTTACCTCTCAACCTTCTTCACCTTGCTTATGATTTAAACTTCTTGGGTTGAAAATTTTCCTTGGAAGAAACATTAAATTTCTCTCCTTTTCACCTGAGCTCCTCGGACCTCAGGAAGTCGTTTTACCAATTTTTTGTCATTCTGAACACGAATGCCAGACTTGCTTCTGTTTCTTCCCTTTTATTTAGTTTATATGAAAACAACTTAGAGTTTATTACAGCTGTTCTTTGCTACTGCTTTATTCACTTCTTACCAGCACCATCTCTGTGTTTCAAGATATTCTGTTCTTATTGCCCAGGCAATTTGCACTGATCTAAGAATTATTCCAGGAGTTTCTATGTCTACTGTGCTGGCTGGGTACTAGCAGACTACTTAGTGGGCTTTTCTTCTTATTGTTCTGTTCTCTGCTCTCACTTTACCTCCAGTTCTACTTGTTTGTGATTGTCCTTGTGCTGAATGAAAGAGAAGTGTGCCTTAATTTCTGAAGTGATGCAGACACCTAAAGAGATGGTCACATTTGATTGATTGGAGGGGTTTTAGGGCTGGGCATAGGATTTGGTTGCCCAGAGAAGCTGTGGCTGCCCCTGGATCCCTGGAAGTGCCCAATGCCAGGCTGGACAGGGCTTGGAGCAGCCTGGGCTAGTGGAAGGTGTCCCTGCCCATGGCAGGAGTGGGACTGGATGATCTGTAAGGTCCCTTCCAACCCAAACCTTTCTATGTTGAGATAGAAGGACCTCTCCAGCTCAGCTCTGGCTAGGGCTGCGAACAGCTCCGAGAGGAGGATCAGCTGCAAACTGATGCTGTCTCTGTTGGCTCCCAGAGTGGTGTTCTTACTTGAGCAGACAAGGGTTGCAATGTGCAATTCTTCAGTGGTTACTCCAGAATCATAGAATAGTTCAGGTTGGAAAGGACCTTTAAGATCATTGACCCAGCAGTGCCAATCCCACCACCCACCCATGCTCCAAGTGCCACATCCAC
>VYXC01000021.1:356661-400699 GCA_013397175.1 Platysteira castanea
GGATGCGAGGGGCTCTGCCCGGCCGTGCGGGGCTCCGCGGGGTCCCGCCGGGAGGGGGGCAGCGCCGGGGCTGGGGACCGGGGGGCTCGCTCTTCCGAAAGTTGCGTGTGGCAAGAGGTGAACGCATCGCCTTTATTCTGGGATTCACGGTATGAGGCTTTTTTGGTGGTAAAGAACGCTTGCGAGCCCAAGGCAGGAGTTGGCTCCTGCGGGATGTGCGGCGCCGGGGGAGCCGCTGCCTTTCCCCCCCGGTCAGCTGAAGGGGTCCGGGAAGTTTAGTCTGGGCAGTTGTTTCACCACTTGCATGTCACAGCTCCAGTAACTTTCTCGGGGGGCTCAGCCGCTCGGATCGGCTCCTTCCCAGTTGTCACTTTCTCTGTCGCTGATGTTAAGGAGTACTTTGCTCCCTGGCATCCGTACAGTAATAGTAGCCGGCTATTTTCCCACTCCTACGAGTTCCTTTAGGCATAGTTTGAATTACTCGAAGATGACAGGTGCTTATAGAGCTGCCTTTCTCCTCCCGTGCTATTTTGTAGGTAATCCAAAGCTACACTGGTCTTGCTTTTCTCTTGGATCTTGCAATATGTTAATTTTATCGCTGCAGTTTGTGCTCATGCTGAAAAATAAACAGTTATAGCTTTTTTCTCTCTTAAGAAAAAAAAAAAGTATTTTAAAACTATCTGTGTATTTAAGACGAGTAAAATTTCCCCGTGTTGTGTTGCTTAGCATAGGGATACATCTCAGTGCTTGTGACTTAGGCACGCTGGAGGCACGAAACTAAGTTGAGTTCATCTCAAACACAAGAAGGTTTTTGTTAGGTAAGACCGGGAGCTTGAACGACTCTGTCTCGCTGCTTTAAAGCAGCAATAGCGGCGTGTTGGAGATGCTGAGCACCGTGTCCACCTTCCCCCTGGGTGCAGGCTGGGCTCAGAGACAAGGCTGGCTGGAAGGGCCGGGCAGACCCTCGGTGGAGGAGATGTTGTCATCAATCCGGCTCGCTTTGACACCACCAGGATCTTGTTTACATTGCTAGGCAACTGCACAAAGCACAGATTTATTAGAGAGGCTGAGAAATCTAACCTAGTTAAATAGCTGCTTCCTTGAGTAAGCAATATGTGGAGCTATTTATTTCCCCCCTTTTCTCTCCCTTCCAACTGTTTTTGTGTTCTTGACACTTGTCATATCAATTGAGATCAGATCCTGGGCTTCTGATGAATCATTTAGCCAGATGCTTGGAAAGAAGAGTGTTCTGAGAAAATAGCAAAGTTTTAAGGGGGCAGAAGACACTTTGTATTTGAGGGAGATAATATAATATGAGCTAAACGCATGAAAATGTAACATATTTCAATTCTTTTTAGGAAAGCCATGAAATATTTTGTTTTAATTATCAGTTCAGTGGAAATAAAGACTGTGAGGGTATTTTCAATCATTAGTATCGCCTTCTCTCTCCTATCTGAGTGTGCTTCCTACCATCCAAAGTAAGAAGCACTGATTTTAATAGCAAATATTTTCTGAACTGCCTGTAGTACTGAAGTCAGAAGAAAGTTTTCTGCTCTTGAACTAAATATCTGGTGTGAAATGTATCGGTCTGGACTGTGTCCCTATAGCTGATTTTTATTTTTATTTATGGTGAAAAAGCAAAGTTTTGCAGGTGCACTTTGTCCCTGAAAATTCAGTGAAGTTTGGAGCGGCTCCAGTTGATGCCGTCGGTGTCTTTCCGCATCTTCCATCAGGTGGTGCTCTCTCCATAACTTTCAGGATGCAAATACCTCCTGCCTCCGATTATTTTTCAAAGCCTACTGCGTTTGTACAGCAGCCTTTTGTTAAGCATCCCGAAAAATCACTGTGCAAGTTGTTGGTTGGGTTTTTTTTGATTTATTAGCTGATCGCTGGACTAGGAAATAGGAAAGGCACAAGTCAAGACAAAATGCATTCAGTTCCTACCAGATTTGTACAGCTGCTGCTGCTTCGTATTATCCCCAACGTAAAATTAGGAACACTACAAAGTGACAGCAGGATGCTCATGGCTTCTCCCTGGAATACCTCGTTTCATACCGAGGGAGCTGGCTAACACTCATTTCTTTATGTAATTTCTCCATCACTCTATTTATAACTCTTCTCTCCGGGAATTACTTCCACTTCCCTGCAGTCTCTGTATTTATTTGTAACTCAACATATGCTTTTCGAGGTTCTAAACTTTTTGTCAGCTCTAGGGTCAGCTACAAATTTAAATGCTTTACTTTCCCGTGCAAGGCACAGAAGTAGCACCAGGAAATGATAGTGGTTCCCAGTTCTTTCAGGGTTTTGGAGCTGGAGGAGCATTACTTACAGGGAAGTTCTTCTCCTGAAAAGCACGTGTGCGGTTTTTCTCCCCCTGAAACGCGCGGGTATTCTTGCAGTTGCTGCACCCTTCACTATTGTCTGTTTTGGGAGGATTTTTAACACAACAGAGGGATAAATACAGAGATTTAAGTAATTTGCAGCTGTGAAAAAGCACCCGGGGGAGAAAGTAGGACAGAGGGTTTACACGGGGGCTGTTGACCTGAACACCAGATTATTTAACGCTTGTTTTCCTTCTGATGTCGGTGCTTGCTTTAATTTCCCCCCCTACCCTGCTCCTGGTTTTGCTGGCAGAGCTCCCGAACGCCTGCATGTGTAGCTGGCTGCTACATCGTAAAGTTATGGCAGCTGAGAGTTCATTACACAGGGTTCGTCCAGGGAGGAGAGAAGATGAAAAGGGAGTAAACTGCAAGGAAAATTTTGGGGCGGCTTTAATTTAGCAGGAGTTCATTTGCTCAGGTTCTGCTGTCAGTAAATTGGCGGTGAAAAACGGGCCCTTCTGAGCGAGCTGCTCTGTGTGGCAATTGTTAACAATGCAGCCATTTAACTCAATAATCACTTTTCTCTCCCTCTGGGGAGCTGTTAGCGCCACAATTCCACTTTATTTTTATCCCCGGCTGGCTCGATTTGTTTTCTAATACATAAACAATTAATCCTAAGAAGGTGATGTTGTGGAACTGCCTCGTTCGACAGTGGCAGCGAAAGGTCACTGTGTGTATGAAGGCGTTGGTGAATCTCCGAGGGATAATCCTTCTCTTTTACAAATGCGGAGCCCTTTTTAACCATCCGCCCTCCTGCGAGTCCCTGAGCTCCGCTTTTCTTGTTTAATTGTACTTTTAAAGTCTGTTATGCTCTGCGTGCAGGCTCACGTGCTCTAGTTTTCATTAATATTATGGGAATGATTTGGGGCACTTACTGTAGAATATTAAAGTGTATTTTTTTCAGAAGGCACCATCATCTGTTGCCATGGAAACCCGAATAGTAGTAAAGATGTAGGTCTGAGGCTTTGAACCTCGAAAGCCATGGACAAGGGTTGTTTCTTACAGGAACAATTACTTTTGTATATGAAATCCAGTTAAGTGGAGAGAAGAAAGGGAAATAAATTGATCTGTTCAGCATTGCTCTGACAATCCTCTTGAATAACATTCAGCACAGAAGGATCAGTGTCTCTGATTCTCTCTGTGTGTATGGTGTGGGTTTTTTTAAGCTCATTATTTATCATAATAGTTGTTTTATGCCTCTGGTAATTTTCATTGTGATTTTATAAGTGAGGTGCACAAATGTGTATTGGCAGGTATTGTTCTTTGCTTGAATGGGAAGTGCTGAATGCATAGCGGGGAGGTGTGCACTGGAGCTTAAATATTTTGGCAATAAGCAAATTTGAGACTGATTTAAGCTGGCCCTAATGAAAAAAAAAATAAAAATAGCAGATGATGTCTGAAATCCACCTACCAAAATCTGATTGATGTATACACGGGTTTGCTCACTGATGAGTGATAATACTTCTGTTTGCCACAGAAATCCTGCAGCCTGGTGCACATCCCCACAAACTCTTACGGTGTTTGGGTGACGAGCAGCAGGATGTGTGTGTGCACTGCTATATAAAGCCCTCTGTCTTTCTAGAGAGACATCCCTTAATTTTTTATGGAAACTGCTTCAGTCTGTTTCCTCAGTGCCTCATAATGCACAGATTAAATATGTAACTGAGCTTCCAAAATATGCTCGTAGGTACATTCATAGATGAGACTTTCCTTACATGTATTTTAAATAGCAGCAGCATACAGGGGTCACCTGCTGCCAGGAACAAGTTGTAGTCCAGGTCTCCATCTGTGATGCAGGAAACCTTCTGTGCCTCCCATTGCCTCAGTACCAGAGGGCTCCCTTTCCTGGAGGAAGGCCTCGTGGGTTGGTATTTCTTGGCTCTGTGTTCATACTCTTGATAAGAAGATGGTATATGGCTCTTGTGGCATTTCTTCAACATTTTATGGAGCAGCATTACTTGGCTCATTTAAGCCAATGTATTTGGCCTGGAGTCACTTTTTTTAATCTCACTCACATTTCCTAGTTTTCTTAGTTTTTTCTTTAGCTGGTGCTCTCCCCGTCTGTGCTGGATGGTACGACTTGGATGTACCCTCATTTAGATGGTCTCTGCTTTTTTTTTTTTNCCTTACCTACCTCTTATCCTACCGCTTTCCTGGCCTGGTTCTCTCTCTTTTGAATGCCGTTCCAGACAATATCAGAGAATAGGAGCACAAAGGTGGTGAATGCTGTTGATGGCATCAGTGAGGACGTCTCACAGCCTGGTCCTATCTTTCCGTGCACTTGTCATTACACAACAAGCAATTCCCTCCAGGGTGCATTGTTGTGAGCCCTAAGGACCATACATCTTCATGGTAAAGGAGACAATTACAGTGTCTTAATCAGACCATGCATCATTTAATCAGTCCTGCTTGTTTTCTAATATCCAATAAATACATCCCATCTATCACTGTGGTTCAGAGATGTCAAGTCCTTTGTAAACTGGATGACAGGACATTGCGTGTTCCAGAGGAAAATGCTGGTGAGCGAGCTGAAGAAAACAAGGACCTCTGGAGAAAGAAGGTTGTTAAGGTGTTGTTCAATGCCCTAGTTAAAGAATTAATGATGTAATTCTGGGGAGTGTATCCACCTGCTAAAACAGGACAAGGAACCCCAGGAAGAAAGAACCTACTTAGTGCTTGGTCTCCTCTGATTTTCTTGTTTTCTTTTAACTAGTGCTTGTAAATCAATTCAAGGCCAGTTGCTTGATTTCTTTTCTCCAGCTGGATCCCCTTGGGACAGCAGCCTTGGGAATTCAGGCCAACTTGGTGAATTCTGCTGCCGTTTGAAGTGGTGCAGCTCACATGGTTGAAGAGTGATTGAGCTGCTTATGAATTTTGGGAGGATGGGACCTGGCTCTTGTTCCTTGATATTTTTGAGTTCATCTCTCAGGAAGGCTGTGGGGTTTGACAGCTGATGATGTTGTGTGGGCACAGATCAGTGCTGCAGCCTGAGCAAGCTCCGGTTACGCAAAGCTCTTTGTTCAGCCATGCTGTTCCCTTTGTGCTGGAAGTGCTCAAAGTGTCCCATATTTCATGTTTTCTTAGCTGAAACGGCTTCAGATCTGGCTTTACAGAGGAAACAGAGTTTATCACTTTTTTTTTCCCCCACATGCATCCTTGTCAATCTCAGTTTCATTCCTGGTCGTGCCTGTGTGGAATCACTGGGAAGCAGCTCCTGGCTGTGAATTCAGCTGTAGAACGAAGGAGGGCTGCTCCACTCTTGTCCTCTGCAATGCTGTAAAGAACAACAAAATCAAGAGTATTACCACTTAAGCCTGAGTTTATCCATTTTTATGTTGAGGATCAATCCTTCCCTTTTTGAATTTGAAGAAAGTATTGTTACCTGTGTGAGCAGAAGTAGGGCTTCATGCTGGGCTGGGGATATTATTGGAATATTGTGCTTTTGACTTCAGTACTGCTGAATTTGCTGCTGTAACCTTAATATGAACATGTGCAAATCTTCATTGGCTTAGTACTGACTCAAAGGTCAGCCCTCAATAGCAGAGGGGAGGAAAAGAAAATCCCAAAGAGGCAAATATAACACCTTTATAAAGTGGGCCTTCAGGATCTTTTTTTTTAACGGAAAAGTGTGGAGTTGGGGATGGTAATGGTGCCACGTGGTTTTGTTTTTTTAAGAAGATAATGATGATTTGTAGGAGTGTTGATTTGTAGGAGTGAAAAGCGTGTGTGGCTGTGACCAACTAGTAGAAGTAGGGCACGAAGCAGGGAGGAAGAAGGGAATTAAAGCAATCTGGCTGCTCTATAGATGGGCCTTTCTTCCTTTAGACGTATTTACTGGAAGTGCGGCAGCATTTGCTGGATAAGCACAAGAGCACTTCTGTCAGCAGGATGGGAAGCTGCTGAGCTTGATGGTTCATTTCTCCAGAAAAAGGATTTGCTGTCAACACGTACCCACTTACGTGCGGGCAGCCCAAATCTCATTCTGCATTTCTAGGTGGGAATTCAGTCCTCTAATGGAAACAGTTGTTGCTGAAACTGTAAACTGTAGTGTATTTCTACCACAGTCAGTCATTTCTCAGGGAAATATTTCATGGTTTTGATGTTTCTGCAGAGGTGTGTGGCTGAGAGGTAGGTTTAAAAAGCCCCAGCCAGCTAAGCCAAGAGGCTGTGTGCATGTAATTCCACACCACTGCTTTGGGTTGGTGTCAAGAATGTTCACTAATTTGTTCTTGGTTCTTAAGAAAAGCACCGAGATGAACAATAATGAGCTATTTCTGGTGTTTTCATTGCTTGTGGAGCTGTTTAGAAGAGGTGTATCTATCTACAAAGTCTGTTCTGTGCTTTCTCTGGCCTTTAGCTTGGGTGTGTTTGTCAAGTGGCTGAGCAGAAGTGCTCGTTACCTTCTCATTCTGGACTTGAGAGGCAATTGCCAGTTGGTAATGGTCCCAACTCATCTCTCCTAATGAGCCTCTTTAATAGAAACTCCCCTTTTCCTCTTAACTGTTAAACCTGAAGGGGTGGCTTTGTTGTGTAGTCACTTTGAAACACTTGAGGAGTCAACTGCTAAACGCTTTAGAGGTACAAATTTCTGGTTTTGGTTTTTTTTTTTTTTTGATACCCTAAAAAACACTTTCTTTGCAGTTGTTTAAGAGAGAAACAGGAACAGCAGCAGAAACACGAACGGTGCCACAGTCAAACGAGAAGGGTGGCAGCTGACAGGATCCTGGGGTTTGGGTGGGGGTTCGTGATAGAGAACGTGATGGGAGGGAGAACACGGTAAATTTACAGCAGTAGGAAGAGAGCAGGTATGAAGAGAGATAGGAAAGGGGACTTTGCTGAAATAGAAACAGCGAGGAAGCAGACATAAAATAAAGCTCTGAGGTGGTTGCTGTTGGATGTTGTCAGGCTGGGAGACTGGCTGGCACTGGTAAAATCTCCCTTCTTTAAGCTAAGTGGCCACCGGGGCATTGTGAGATAGCCCATGGCTGCAAATTTTGCTCCTTAGGCTGAAACCTGGGATACAGCCCCTAGCTCTTGTCTTTAATTTCACAGTGTTTGAACATCTCTCCACAAACCCAACTGATCTGAATATTTTGCATTTACCAGCAGCCCAGTCTAAGTTTGCTGAGAAAAGTGTATATTTCTCTGTTATATTTGCTAGTTGCTAATATTTTAAGAGCCTTAGCCATGCCAGCAGCACTTCTCCCTGTTGTTCCTCCGGCTCAGCTGGTATTTCATAACTCTGCTCATGTGTTCACACGACAGTTGCCCACTGTTTATTTCAGTAATGGAAAGGAATTAAGCATGTGAAAGGAAAAGCCTGATGCATTTTCACTCTGAAGAACAGTGTTTTACTGTATCAGAGTAGCTGATCAGGATATTCTGGGTACCTCAGTGCATCACTGGGCCTGGGTCAGAGCCTGTGCCAGGCAGCCCAGATGTGCCTCCATTTGTGCAGCAGCCAAACCTAATTAAACATCCAGAAGCCATCACCCACCTAAAACCAATCACTCATCTTTGCTCCTTGCCTTCCAAGAACCGGTTTTGAGCCTTTCACTGTCGGGACAGATTTTCTGTGTAGCTCTGACTGCACAGGGGGTACTCATTGATGGCTTTGACTTTCGGAGGGGAGGCTTGCAGCCCCTGTGCCCCCGTGGTCGGGCTGCTGCTGCCAGCACTGACTCCTTCCCTCTCTGGAAGGTGCCCTGGGGCTGCTGCTGCTGTCCTGCCTGCCAAGGCAGGTAAAGAGAGGAGGGCTGGATTGCTGCCAGCATCCCACTTCTCCCATGGCATTCCCGTGGCACGAACACGTGCAGGGATGCTGCTGCCTTGGCTGCATTGCACCCATTATTTCAATTTGGGAGGTAGGAATTTATTTGTTGGTATAAATTAAATCTAGGGCCACTTGAAAAGTTTCCCCCACATATTATCTGAAGAATTGTATTGTTGAAAAAGAGCCCCCCTAAACCCGAGCGCTTCCCCATGGTTCTTGAGGTTCAAACATTCCAGGGAAAATAAATCCATATGATCTAGTAAAAAATAATAGGTTTCAAAAAAAAAAAAAAATCTCATTTTAAAAGGAATTTTTGCTATGCAAATGTTGGTCAAAACATTTCCCCAGCTTCCTGAATAAATTTTTTGTTGGCAATAGGGTTTCCTACGCAAACAGTAAATATTTTTATGATTAAAACATGGGAGATGGTGTATGTACTAACAGCTATCAGCACGTGGTAGGAATGATCAGAGAAGTGGAAAGCTTGGAAATAAACAGAGTGTCTCTGTTGGCACAGGGATAACCCTGGAGACTGCCAAGGCCAGAGCCTGCAAAAATAAGAAAGCATAATTAATTGTCCTTAAATGAACTTACCAAGTAAAAATAACCCTTTTAAAAGTAAACACTCAACTTTGCATTTTCATAATAAAGCTTTTCCATGGGCCGAAGATTTTCATGGTCTATAATGCATTTATTAATATTTCTGTACATATTCAGTGTAAAAAAATTAACATACAGAGTATAGCTGCCCTGGACACCTGCTTTACCCTTGCACTTTGATTTTCTAGTAATAATGCAAAACTATTTCTGATAACGGCTGGGAAGTAATATTTGGTGGTTTTTGAAGGTCACTTGGCAGTTGTCTGTATTGAATCACTCCTGGGTTTTGGTGTGATTTTTGGTGTGTTTTTTTTTTGTTTGTGTTTTTAAAAGGTTTTTTGTTTGTTAACCACACAAAGAGGTTTTTCTGTTAGCAATAACAACTCATCAGCACGGAAGAAAGCTCAATGAATGAGTATTTTGGTGAAAGAAATACTGAATTTCCTCGTGTCCTTCAGTGTAATTCCCAGTGGTTACTGACCTCAGGGTGACTTGCAGGTATTTAAAACCTGAAACAACAGCAGCAGTATCAATACACGAACCCCAAACTTGTGTCATCCTGCTTGCCAAGTGTAATTCATACTAAATTAATATTAAAATTGCTGGAGAGAATACAGGAGAGGGTTTGGATATTCCAGTTTGGATTACCCATAGAGTTCTTCCTCATGTAGGGGATGGCAGAGGATCACTCATCAGATTCAGATTTCAGATGCAATTTCCATTGAAGTTGAGGAGAAAATTTAGAAGTAGTTCCTTTATAAGTTTTTCCTTAGTGATGGTAAACTTTCAAATTTTCTGTTCTTTAAAAACCGTCAGAGTTGAGAATCTCAAGCAGCAATTTAGCACCAATCTTGAATAGCATTGCAGTGTAGATCCAGAGTGAAGGTGTACACAAAGTGATTTTTGAGTGGATGAGAGAAATCTGGGAGTGATTAATGCTGAGGTTTTTGAGAGGGCTGACAATTGGTGGCATTTTTGCATCAAACCAAACGTGGATTTGAAAGGCAGCAAGTGCACCAAGGGCAGAATATCCCACCTGCTGTGTTTGCATTTTAAAAAGTATATGTCAGGATGTTCTGCCTGGAATATTCATCCTGAACATCCTCTTACTTCCAGGAGTGACAAATTAACACATTGAGAGTACACACAAGTGACAGCAGTTTCTCCTCTTTTGAACAAAGATTTACAGTATCCAAATACATTTAATTTCTGGATCTGTAAATGAGAATGGAGCTGTGAAGGGGACAGTACCTCAGAGGGATGGAAGAGGAATAAGGGAGAAATATTTAATGCACAGCGAAATGAATAGAATGAGATAAAAATAAGAAAATAATTACTTTGGGCATTAAGAAAATCTTCCTGCAGATCCATGAGGCTGTGGAATTGTGTCCTAGAGGAAATGGTGGAACCTCTGTTGTCTGAGTCACTTTAATTTAGACAGGACAAAAGAATTGACTATTTTTTTAGAGGGCTGAATAGTGTTGCATTCTGTAAGCAAACAAATTGAATAATAATCCACTGCTGGCATTTTTCCCCTCAAATTTCTAACTTTCTTGTAGTGCTGTTGAAGAGGGAAAAGAAGAGGAGGTATAGTGAGAACACAAAGATGCTGTATTTAGCAGAAGTGTAAGTGATAACACATACTAATGCTTCTCTGCTGTTTTTTAATTAATCTGATTATCTGCTGCCTATCTGTTAAATATCAACTGCAGCACGGTGAAGGCGAGATTGTGTCATCTGCCCCTCCAAATTCCCCTCACCCCTAAATCTGTATCCAGACCTTATCTAACTGGGGGGAAATAGGGAGTGTGGGATTAAAAAGCCCAGCCAGCTGAGCACACCACAAACAAACAAAAAAACCACACAAAAAATCTCAGAAAAACACCCCAAGCACACAGAAAAGCAGCCCAAACAAAGCAACAGAACCCGATTATAAGTGCAGTAAATGATTTATAGGTGCTAAAGAAGCACGCCATGTACCAGTCAGAGAGAGGAGGAGTGTTAAGCATGTGATGTTTTATTTCTGTATCAGAACTCCTCAGTGCTCGTGGGTGAGTTGCTGGAGAGCTGTGGCAGGGGAGCCTCAGCTCTTACCCTGGGGGGGCTGAGTTGGGGTCCCCAAAAGGGCTTCAGATGTTTCACCTGCAGCTGCAGCCAGGGCTGCTGTGACCCTGGGTGTGGGGTGGATGCAGGATCCTGAAAATCCCTGAGCTGCAAATGGGGAGCGTGGTGTTAACGTGGGGTAATCCTTAATCTCGGAGTGCCCAAAGGGCAGGGTTGAACACAGAACTCTCAGGTGGGATGGGGAGTGTGTCTGGAGGCTGCTGAAGGCCCAGAAACTCTATAGCTGTGGAGAAAGCTGAGAGGAAATTAATGATTCTCTCCATGGAGCTCAGTTTGCATAGCGTGCAGTAAATAATGCATGGGCCCACGGAGCTAACAGTAAGAATAAAACAAAATATTGAGTAGCTGCTCCTCCAGTCAGGGCCATCCATCTTTTGCATAAACAACAAAAGGTCCCGTGGCAGAAGTGTGTGATCGGGTGATTTTTTTCAGTCAAGAGGATTTGCACAGGGTTTTGTGGATAACCTACCAGTGCAACTAATACCCTTAAGAAAGCTTGATTATTTATTGATGTTAATATTCCTAAGTGTCCCTTTGTGGCAGCGGAAGCCCCCTGAGCTGGTCAGGAAGCTGTGGGCTTCTCTTCTTGGCTGCATGAATGTACTGTGGGGGTTTTGCAGCTGCTTTGCAGTCAGGATCTGCTCTGTAACTCTGCAACACCCTTGTCTTTTTGTCATCACCCCAGAATTGATAAAGCAGGGATGAGAACAGAAGTTTGGGTATTGGGGCAGAGTAAAGTGCAATTCCAGTCTAAACAATTGTATGATTCTCTGTTGTGAAAGAAGCTCATGACAAGCCACGAAAATTTAAGGGAAGTGTGTTGGAATTAATAGATTTGCTTTTTGCTGTCATAGATTGTCTTCCTGCATGAATTAGATGCCAGTGAAATCTCAAAGCTGTCACTTCTCAGGCTCTGGCTCTGTCAGGATGGTGACTTAGTTAACTGCTCAGAACTAGATGGCACTTGAAATTTTTCTTTTATGAAACTTCAGGACAGAACAGAAGCCTGGAAACTTAACCTGTATTTTATTGGAGGTACATGTCCATGGAGCTCTGCAGGCAGCTCCTCTGTGAGGTGATCATGAAGGGCTGCCAGGAGTTTTACTGTGGTTTGGACTTGCAAGGAGGCAGTTGGACTGCAATGAATTGGGATTTGAGGCTTTCTGGTTTTGTTTAAATTTGTGTTTGCTACGTGGTGCACTTGTACTTCTTGTTTGAATCAAAGTCAGCATCATGTACACAATTAAGGTCACCCCGTGCTTTGCTCACTTTGAGTGGAGCAGTAGAAAGCTGGGTGGGGAAACCAGCGTTGTTGCAATTAAACTGAATCATCTGAATCCTATTAAAGAAAAAAAGGAGGAGAGAAAATACTGTTATTTATCAGTCAGCTTGAGGGAATTCATGTGTTCCAAAAATCAGCTTCAATCCCATTTTTTTGCTATTGTTCTCAGCATTTATATTACTATAGTGTTAAAGAGAACAAATTATAATGAGTTTCTTCAAAACTTTTTCCTTTTTCTTCATGCCCTCAGGCTTCTAATCCATTTTGGTGACTGCTCTCTGCTTTTGCAAGGCATTTAGTGGCCTTTTATTCCTGCTGTGTTCCTGCAATGCCCATCTATGTTAAATGATGCTCTAGGAGCTGACTGTGGCACAGCAGCAGGTGTTTGTGTGCTCACAGAACGTGCCCAGTAAATCTGCAGATCAGTTCCTGTTCTGAGGCTGCCAGGGTGAGTGGAGTTATTTAGGAAACCTCTAAATTCTCCACTGTAACAACTCTGTTGAGAGACGCAAAAAGGTGAAAAATATCTGCAGTTAAAAATGTTTTAGGCAGATTTTTCTTAGTCTTTGGTCTATAAAGTTTGCCTTTGATCCGTGTTTGATGGAGGGAAGGCAGGACAGTGGGGATTTGTGCCAAGCTGTTGGTCCAAGGAGGGAAGCCCTGCTGAAGGGGATCTCCTTGTGTTGCTGGGCTGCCAGCAGCTCACGGACTTTGCTTTTCTCCTCCTTGGGCTCATCCCAGCCAACCACGAGTGCATCACCTCAGGCCTGCCAGGGGCTGCTGCCTGTTGGAGAATTCTGTTGAGAATGCACACCAGGGATCTTGAAATCTCCAAAAGATCTAGCAGGACCACGGCAGTGATTGTCCCTCTGTGCTGGGCACTGGTCAGACCCCACCTCGAGTCCTGGGGACAGCTCTGGGTCCTGCAGGAGAGACACTGAGGGGCTGGAGCGTGTCTGGGGAAGGGGCTGGAGCCCCAGGAGCAGCTGAGGGAGCTGGGGAAGGGGCTCAGCCTGGAGAAAAGGAGGCTCAGGGGGGCCCTGGTGGCTCTGCACAAGTCCCTGACAGGAGGGGGCAGCCGGGGGGGTCGGGCTCTGCTCCCCGGGAACAGGGACAGGAGGAGAGGGAACGGCCTCAGGCTGGGCCAGGGGAGGTTTAGATTGGAGATTAAGGAAAATTTTTTCATGGAAAGAGTTGTCAAACACTGGCACAGCTGCCCAGGGCAGTGGTGGAGTCACTGTCCCTGGAGGGACTTAAAAAGATGTATGCACTTGGGGACATGGGTTAAAGGTGGCTTGGTCAGTGCTGGATTAAGAGTCTGACTCGATTTTCCAGCCTAAACAATTCCATGATTCTAAGTTGTGGAAGAAGCCTGTGGCAAGTTGTGAAAATTTGGGAGAAGCATGGTGGGATTAAGAAATTTGGTTTTTGCTGTCATGGAGAGAGAGTCTACTGGCACCTAATTCATGCAAGACAGGGCTGCCACTTCTCAGGCTGTCTGTCAGAATGGGAACTTGGTTAGTTGTTCAGAAATAAATGGAACTTGGAACTTTTCTTTTACGGGAACTCAAACAGTACAAAACAGCAGCCTGGACACTGAAACTGCAGTTTCCTAGCAGTGCATGTCCACAGGACACAGAAATAAAATAGTGCAGAGTAATGGAAGCAGGAATCGCATCTCCAAGCTAAATGTTTATTTATGAATTGACCTTGGCTCTTTTTACTCCCTTCCTTGCCCTTTAATATTTTAAAGAGGGAGTAAATACCAATGAAAAATTATTTGTTGTATTGAATACTGTTCCCCTGGATACCTCTCATCAGATGATAACTTTGATTCTAAAGATATTAGGGAGGAGGAAAATGTTTATGTTGCTGTTTTACAGCACGGCAAATCAAGCACAAGAACATTATCTGTAATATATGTATAATTGCACAAGGAAATGATTTAAAGGAAATGTATTTAAAGATGAACATGAATCAAGGTTCCCCTCCCCCAGCCCCTGACGATATTTCACTGTTAATTAATTCTTTCAGACTTAAAGATATTGCAGCTCTGTCTGCTCCTGGTTCTCCAGGAAAATCAAAGTGCTCTGACTCACCACGCTTGTATTTGGTAATCTCACAGGTGAGGATGAAACCTTTGTCCTTTTTAGCTGACTTTAGCTCTCCTTGGTGACCAAGCAGCCCATTGAGTGTTGCACTGAAATCACACAGTTTGTGAGACAGGCGTGCTCCCTTCACAGCACTGTTCATACCCACAGGCATCTCTGCCTTGTGGGAAGCTCCATCAGGGAGCAGGTGAATCTTTGGTCCTGTGCTTAGAGCAGGGATTTGGAGGCTCAGGTTCCCTGTTCCAAACTGTATCTCCGTCTTGTTTTATAACCTTGGGCAAGTTAAATTATTCCCTGTCTCACAAAAGGCAATTGTAAGTAGCATCCTTGTTTCTCTTCTGTCTCTCAGGGGTTTGGGGGTGCTTAGTGAGCACTTGTGAAATATTTGAATATCTCCTGATGAAAGGTGACGTGAGGACAGTGTGTTTTCAGGTTGGCTCCTATTTCTCAGTAGTATCAAATGATAACTTCTCGAGAAGGTTTGTTTAGATCTTGACTGTCATCCATGAACATGTGTTGAATAAAAGCAGTGGAGCTCCTCCTTTTTCACCTTCTAAAAATCTCATGAACACTGAGTGGTGCCAGCTCTTTCTTGTAGGAAGAGATCACAGAATCACAGAATGGTTTGGGTTGGAAGGGCCCTTAAAGACCTTGTTCCACCCTTGCCATGGGCAGGGACACCTCCCATTGTTCCAGGCTGATCCAAGCCCTGTCCACCCTGGCCTTGGACCCTTCCAGGGATCCAGGAGCAGTCACAGCTGCTCTGGGCAATCTCCTTTGCTCCTTCCCACAGACATGGATAAGATCCACATGAACTTTCCTGAGGCTGAGCTTTCCCAGCCTCTCCTTGTGTGTCAGGTGATCCAATCCCTTCATTACTGTTGTCTTTTTCTGGGTTTGTACCAGGGCATCCATGTCTGTCATGCAGTACTTGTGTCTGTGTGTCTGTTTTAATCCTCTCTGCACAGATCAACCCCAACACAAAACCTGTTTGTACTCTCATGTTTTTCGATGTGTGTATTTTAACCATATATGTATATTTTAGGATTTATTTGGAGGTAGCTGATGCACAGGGCAGGATTTCCCAGGTGATTCTTGCTTGATTAAATTTCAGTGTGTGCTTCCTCAAATATTTGGCTTTGCTGAATAAATTGGTGTATTATGTTCACCCTGATTTACTGCCTCAGTGCTGTCCATTTGGTACAGAAAGGTAATAATCAGTGTGTCAGTAGCTGTTATATTTTCATTTAAGGGAAAACATGCTAATTCTTTTGTTGAGACAGAGATTTATTCTTTTGTGGAACACTGACTTGTCTAGAATGGTTTTTGCTAGAAGCTGAGGCTTTTTTTTTTTTTAAGGCTTCTTGAACAATTTATTTGGCTCTTCTGGAGAGCTGAAAATGCTTCTCGTACTTGGCTTCATTAAAGTGTGGAGGTATCCCTGCAGTCCTGCTGGCTTGGACACTAGGACTAAGCTTAGCTTAGAAGCAAGCTTAAAGTGTGTTTTAAATTTTGTAAATTGAAAAAAAAAAAAAAACCCAAGCCAGCTTTGTCTCCTTTGCTGTGCTGAACGGGTTGGGGCTGTTTGTGGTGTAACTCACCAAACACATTTATAGGGAGTGGTGCTACCAACTGTGGTGCTGCATATTTGACACCTCCAAAATCCTTTTTCTGCCAGCACTCTCTTTTAAACTTATTTTTGCATTTGATCACATCTTAATTATAGCATAGCAGTCGTTGTAAGAGAAAGAAGGTTGGGGTTTTTTTTCCATTGATGGAGCTGCACTAGAGAGAGCTCTCCGTGGAGGCAGATCCCTGCTGTGTGCTGTGGGTAAGGGCTGTCTGCCCAAACCATCTGGGTTAGGCTGGGCTGTGATGCCCCTGTGGCTCCGTGAGTGGCTCCACTGGTACCTGTAGTTCCCACTGCATATTTGCCAGTGCTGCTGTCTGTCTGCTTGGACCAGTCTTGTTAAATTTAATGATTTTTGGAATATTACTCTGCCTGCCCGCAGCGGTGTGTGACCACAAGCACTGCCAGTATTCCTGGAAGCAGGTTTAAGAGTATTTTAAATGTGTGCATTAAAGAGGGTGAGGGAGAGCTCCTGTGCTCTGAACTCCCTGCTTTAGTGGGCATTTATCCAGACTTGTACATGTCCATGAGCTCAGCAGCATGGCTGGTGCCAGTCTCATCTTGCCCGAGTCTGAAGGAACTCCTGGTTTGGGATGAGTCTTTCCTGGCTGAGCTGATTGCTGAGGCTGTGCGGGCTCCCCTGGCTGCAGAGAGGCTTGGGGTCGTGTTGGAGGGCTAGCAAGGGAACAGCCTCAGTCGGGTGTGTAGATGAGCTCAGGCACTGTGCAAGTGGGGGTAAAAATAGGTAATTTACTTCTTTTTTAGCAGAGTTGGGAAAACAGGAAGAAAATGTGTCAGTATTTGCTGTGTTCTTGCAGCGTTGCTTACTTCTTTGGGGAAACTTTCAAGTTTTATATTACAGGATGTAGGAATTGGAGTATTTTACTGATGAGTAAAATAGGAATCAATACTCCAACACTTGCTGAGGACCTATCTTTAGCAGAAAGCTTGGAAACCCTTTGCTTCAGTTCAGAACGAAACATTACTTTGGAATGAACAATTAAAATCTATTGATTTTTAACTTGGAGGTATTAAAGTAAGGAAGTTTAGTGTCAGCTGCTAAATTGCTTTCTCTTAGCAGTGTTTTGTCATACAGATAAAGCCTTGCACATAGAGCTGAGTGCTCTTTCCTTTCCCCTGGCACCTTCCTCCAAATCTTTCCACATCTGTGCTGAGCTGTGGATAACCACAGGCTGAAAATTGTCAGAATTACCAGTGGGTGTAGAAATATTTCTGAATTGGGGAGTAAGAGAAGTGCTTTGGTGAAACCTCTGCTGGCTTTGGGAACCAGGTGAGCTTTGGCAGGAGGTTTTGTCAGGTTTCCCTGCTCCATGTGCATCCCATCCCTGTCCTGTGTATTTTGCACTGGGGGAAAAATGCTAAGTCGTGAATTTGCTCCCAAATTGGAGGTTGAGTCAAATGATGCTCCTGGGGTTTTTCTTGGAGTTAAAGGATATCAATCTGCACAAAATCTCTCCCCACAAGCTGATGAGACTGAGCAAAGATGGGAATAACCCCATTGCTCCCACAAAGCTATGTGGCAAATATTTTGCCACCTCAAAATAAGAAATTGTATGAAAAAATTTTGGTTCTTGGGGTTGATTTTATCCCCCCCAATTTATTTTAAGCTTTAGAACTTAGTGTAGCTGCCTATAATTCAAACAGCCTGCTCTGCACTCTTGTATTTGACAAAATGCTGCAGATGCTTTTTGTGTCTTCATTTTGCAACCCTAAAAGTTCAAGAACGTGTACATACACTTGTGCACAGTTGAATACAGAAGAGGTGACAGGTTTCTGGGGGGACTTGAAGAGAGTTTTGTTAATTCTAATGAAGCTGGAAAGTTGATGAGTAATCCCACATGCAAATGGTGTGATTTTGTTAGAATTTCTCTGCTATTGGGCCAAAGTCTTTCCAGGTGTGGTAATTTCCAGTATAGCAAGAAGGATGCTTAAGAAAAGGCTTTGGGGAGGAGATGAATTTTAGATTTGAAAAGAAAAAATCTGGTTTTCTGATGCATCTGGCTTTCACCGATGCTGCTTACAGATAAAACATAAGCAGCTGAATTCTGCCTGTGACTTCAGCCATACAGAGGAGACATGAAAGCATTCTTTGAATTTATATAAAGGTTTGTGCATTAACGACTGAGCAGCTGTGCTCAAGGATCTGCTTCAAAGCCCACACGTGGAAAAGTTCCTGGTCACTCGCTGGAGCTGACCCACAGCCATCTCCTCCCTCCAGCTTTGTCGGACCAGATGAGTCCGAGCGTTTTTAAGCGATTTTACTTCTTGTGAGCATGGTATCTCTGTTTGCAGACCTCTGACAGGATTATTACCCACGTTTCAGCTGGCAGATGGTTCCCTTCAAGGAGGGGAAAAGGCTCAGCTCAGGTGCCAGCAGGGACAGGGACCTTGCTCCGCTTTGATTGAGGATCCTCGCGCTCCGTCAATATTTGGTGGTTCTCCTTCTCATCTGTTGGAATATTGCCCTGCTCAGGAAAGCAAACATTTGCTCTTCCCTCGTTTCAATATTGGGCTGTGAGAGAAAGGTGGTGATTACTGCTTCCTACCAAGGGTCTAAAAGGCATCTAAGAACTGCTGGTTTGTTTTTCTTAAATGCCAACTTGTTTTTCTGCTTGGATTGCTGAAAATAATGTGTGTGTGTAGCTGTTCTGTAACATGTGCAGATGGAGGCCCTGACTAACTGTGAGGTTTGGGGAGTATCTTGGCCCTGAATTAGGAGGATTAATCACACGTAAGAAGTTATTCCTGTAGTTTTGCTTTTGCTGAATGTAAAGCTGCTCTGGCACATGCAGTATCATATTTGGGCTGATGTCCAGAAATAAAAAATGGTCAATAACGATTGCCAGCTACTCTGGCAAGGAACCAATTATCCCATTCTGTTTCCATCCCTCTGTGCACATGTCAATAAATAATCACTCACCCGTGATCCCAATCAACTCTGATTAAACATATGTGTGCTGAAAGCTTCGAAACTCTAAGTGGTTGCAAATATCAAAATGCCTTTACTCATTTGGATTTCTTTCCATCTGTTAAAATACCTATTGAGGCCTTAAATTGTTTGCTTGCACTTAAAGTTGTCTATGGAAAATCAGTTACACATGGCATGGGCTGATCCATATTGGCACTGAAATACCCATGCCCTGCATGAACTGTGTAATAGCACTGGGAAAGTGTCTCAGTAGGGAATAATGGGATGCTGTGCTGCAATAATGGGATTTCTGTCCATTTTAGAGCTGCTTGACTTTGAAAGTTGTACAAAGTGACTTTGTAGTTGTCCTTGTTTGCGAGAAGGTTTATAATAAGCTGTTCTGCATGCCAATTATGCAGGCTCGAGACTTTCAGATAAATCCAAGATTAAAAGAATTGCTTTATAAACAGTCAATAGATATAGTAATGGATGTTGATAGAGATGATTTTTGAGGTTGGAGTGGTTTTAGTGGTAGCTGTGTGGACAGCATGTTCCTAACATTGTGTGTGCATATTCTCCAGCTGAGAATCATGCTCCAAAATAATGCTGGTTTACCACTTTGGTCCATATCACCTGCAGCAGGCAGCATCAGAGTGGCTCCTGGGCACTGGAAAAGAGAGAAGCTGTGGCTGCATGACTCCCAAACAAAAGTGGTATTTCTGTTTTTCCATGTGCATGCCCTGCACTGCAAGAAAACACAGGGAAAGCTGTGGTGACACCAGGGGGGGTGTTTGTAGGGAGCCCTGGTCCTTGTTCACCACTGCTGTACACGTTAGGACATCCAACACTGTGCCACACAGCTTTAGTGGTGGTGACAGGCTTTCCTTGGAGTGTTCAAGAGCAGATGTGCCCTCAGTTTAGGAGTTAACACGTGGATGTTGGGCGAGCTGCTGGAGTACGAGGCTGAGGCTCTGTAGGCTGAGCCTGAAGTTTGCCAGGAGCACAGTTTAATGTTAAATGTAAATGCAGGGCTGCAGATGGCATCCTCGGGTTTCAGGCATGTGAATTCAAGCTGCTGCTGAGCTGGGTTTGAATTATCTTGCACCGTGGAAAAGCTGAAGCTGCACGAGTTGGACCTTGGGTTTGTTTTTGTTCGGAGGAGAACAGATTGCTCATTTTATGACTGACAGCATTTTGCACTGAAAAAAGCCCAAGTTCTCACAAAGTTCCAGGTGCAAGGTGCCTGGGCTGTGACAGATTTTTCCTGTCTTACTGCTTTGTTTACCTGATTCTAACCATGTTCTATTTCATGCATCAGTAATTGTTTAATTTGTAATGATCCTGCACTTCCATGAACTTTCTGTGCTCAGACAAACAAAATTTGTCTCCTTTTTGAAAGATACTTCAGCTTTCTAGTGATTCTGAGAAAAAAAAGGACTATAAATAGTAGTATTCCACCTATTTGCATTTAGTTATTTCTGTTGGATGTGTTGGTTTTTTTCAGTCCTTGCTCCAAATTGTTGCTGGGCAGCATTAGCAGCTGTTCCTCCTGGCATATGCTGTTTAGAACAGTATGACACCATCAATTTAGTAAACTTTTTATTGGGGTAAATAAAAATGTTAAATATGAGAGTTATGATCCCTGATTTGATGTTATCGTGAATTTAGTAAACTTCTCCTCTGTGCTGCACAAAACCTTAGATGTTGGCATTTATTTTGCCCTTTTTGGTGCTCATATAGTTGAGATATATTCATATAAATCAATTATTTGAGATTATGGGGTTTAAAAATGGGAAGAAGGGGGAAGATAAGGCTCCTGTAGCAGACCTTCTATCCTAAACCCCTTGGATCTGTGTTGTGCTGCTATTGAGAGATCATTTCCTACAATCTACAGCTGTGCTTAGACCCTGACCTCAATGCTAATGTAGTTCAGCTCTTAAGATCAGATTCAGTAGGAGTGAGCTTGAATATGCAAGTTCTATGCAAAGCGAGTAATATTTATCAAATGGGTATTCAAGGATCATTTTTCTCTCTGTATGGTGCTTCCTTTGATGTTCTCTTTTGGGGCTTCCCTACTTCTCCACCCTTCAATTCGTCTGGAGCTCCTGCCTGTGGTAGAATTTGATGTTATTTAGGAATAGCTGGGCTGTTTGCAGATGCTCTCTGCAGCCTGGTTCAATCAGTATCTCTGAGTGAGCTGCAGGACCTTTTGATCACATAGATTCTGTCTGGCACAGCCCAGGCCAGGACACACCTGCTCACTCCTCTGTGGAGCTGCAGAACATCATCTCAAACCTTGCCCTGCTTGCTGCCAGAGCTGTGGAAGGGACCTGGATCCTGATGAAGGAACTCCACTCCCAGCACCTCTGTGCAGTCAAGGCACAGCTGAATTCAACCAAGAAAGGAAGAATGCATTTAAATTATATATTCTTGTAAAGAATAATCCATTTTCAATGCCTGGAGTCTGAGAGCTGGTGTTCAATTCGGATTTCATCACAGGGCACAGTTTTTTCCCCTCTGGTACAAGGGATGTGTAAGGGCACAAATGTCATTTGACAAGTGTTGATTCCTTAATGCACCAAAACCTACTTACTGTGTTCTTTCTATAGTAAAAACCTTCCACACAACAGAACTTGAGAAAAGTAATTTGTGGAAGCAGCTTTCTTTTATTGGAAGAAGCTAGAAGGGGAGCTAGATTTGTGGGTTTGTTGTTTAACTCCCTGAAAGTAGCCTAGGAGTTCAGCAGGAGTCGTTCTCAAATCAAGGTTAAACAAGATGTGTAAATGGTTCTTAAAGCCCCCTTTCTGTGTGAGTTTCATAAAAACATAAAGCATTTTCATGTGTTATCATTTGACTCCTGAATTTTGCGAACCAGCCCCTCTTTTGGGGTGCTGTGTTTGGGAGAGAGTTCGCTGGCCATCCTGTGAGATGGACAGGTTGCTGCAGTTGACAAGATGCCCCCAATCTAAAGAGGCAGATGCCACAGTAAAAATGATTTTGTGTGCAAGAGAATGTGTGTGTCCAGAGGGTAATGTACAAAATAGTCAAGAAGTTTAACTTTTATTACTTTGGGGCAAGTTAGTGGCAGATGTCACTGCACTGAGCACGGCAAATTGCACGACGTGAATGTACTCAGTGCCAGAGGAAACTTGATGGGGCTGCAGATGACATGATCAACAGAAAAAGAAATATGAACAGATCAATAACTTCAGATAGCTCTTCTAATTCAGAGAGAGGCACAGCATTGATTTGTGAAATAAGAGCATGGATGCAGCAGTTAAAGCACCCCGTGTGTACATGTACTAGATAATAAAATCATGTGCAATGCCCTCAGCCTCAATCAAAGGCAGAGAGTAAATCATCAAACGTGTGTCCCCTCCGAAGCACGAGGCTGTGGAGCATGTAAATGAACAAACTGCCTCTGAGAGAGGGAAAACTACACCCACAGAGGATGTTCATCAATCAGGAAGATGAACAGTCCCTGCTCCACGTTGTGCAGCTGTCCTGCATGATGCCATGAGTGAATTAGAAGTGTCCAGAGGGTCACACAACACAAATATCAGTGTTTACTATTGTGGATGTCTCCAAATCTCTCACTTGCAAATGCAGGCAGCTGTTTCAGGAATTATTTAACATATAAAATCAAGGAAAGTTTTTTTTCTCTCCTGAAGGATCCTGCTTCTTACCAATGTAGATATGCAAAGAGAAGTGGTGACTTTAACTGGGACTCATTGATGTGCCAGAATTTTCAAGTTTTTGTTCTTAGACTTCTATTTATGGCTGAAGTGGTGTGCCCTTTCCCAGCCTCAGTTTCCTAAGTGGGTACCTGTTTTTTAGGGACAGATGGATCCCCTGTTAGGAGTGTCTGAAGTGGGGAAATCCAACAAGGTTACAGAAACAGGTTCAGTCCAAATAGCAGGCCTGAGGTGAACAGCAGAAAGGTCGTTACCTGGATGAGAAAAAGTTATAATTGAACAAAAGTTACCATAAGAAGAATTATATTGTTAAAAAAATGTCCCCCTGTGTTTTATACCACTTTTTTCAGTGCCCCTTCCACACACACTTTCACCACCGGCTTTTCCTGTTGCTGTGTTTGTAGATGAACACATCAGTTCTAACACGTGATAGGTTACCTTACTCCAGGTTTGGATATGTGTTAAGCTGAACTAGGTGGGGTTTTTGTGCTATGGGTGTGTGCAAAGGTGAGTTACGAACTGCCTTTACAAATTTCCTGCTCTGAACAACTGATTGTAATTGGGTATCTGAGGTCTGTGTGACACAGAATTGCTCAGAGTTTAATATTGCAGCTTTTCTGGCAGTTCTCATTTCAGGTAGGCAGTGGCAATTAATTATTAAGAACCATACATGAAGTTGTGGTCTTTAATATTATTAAAGTTTCTTTCATTTGTGGGGGCTATCTTCTCAAGTCCTCCTCCCTGTGTTGAACTGTGTTCCTCACTTGCCTTAGGGAAAACTTATAATACTGGTGAGAATGAAAAGCTGCAGCTTTCTGGCTGTTCAGTGCCTTTACTGCTGGGCGGAGGGAATAACTCCTTGAAAGGGCAGATTTTGCAAAATTCTTCAGTTTCTGTCAGAAATGCTGCAAGGTGGGTGACTGTCTGTGCTGTACAGGTGTGGGTTCTGTCTGGGGACTGGGAGGGGAAACCCTTGGGACACTGAGATCATGGACACAGAGCTTTCCTTGCCCAGCCTGGAGGACCAGCCCGTATTTAGGCTCAAGGATCATGCAGGGTAAGCGCTGTTGTGGCTGTAACTGCACACAACAGAGCAAGCCAAGCCCCACGTGGGGCTGCCGGGTTGGGCTCCTCTGTGCAGACAGGGGTGACTTCCCGACCCTGTGCAGAGGTGGTAAACACTCTGTTCCTGCAGCCTTTGCAGAACAAACACCCCCGTGAAACCCCTGTGAGACCTCCCTGAGCAGAAACTACTCAAGGGGTTTCAGCTTTCTGTGCTTATGTTGGGATCGGGAAAGCCTAAAACAAAATAATTCTTCCAGAATAGCTTCTAAATAAGCAGCTTTAGTTATTCAGCCTTCCTGTTCATCTAAATGATGTGTTGTCAGAGATGATCTTGCAAGGAGGTGCTGGAGTAATATAAAAATGTTATAGAGTTAAAATGTGAGCACGATCCAGCCCAAGTCATTCTATAAATATCTTATTATGAAAGGCTCAGAGATGTTTCTCTTAGCAAATTTAAAATAATCATTAGAATCCTTCAGCAGATTGCTGTTAATTGGATTGAGAATTAAACAGCTTTGTATGAGTGCAAAGTTAATTAATAGCTCATTACTTTTTAATAAGGCAAATTCATTTGGAAATAAAAGAGATGCCATGGAGTTTACCACAGATTTGAGATGAGATTGGGAGTCTCAGCTATTCTTTGTGGGAGAAAAGATTTATAATTAAGTTGCCAAGGTTGGCTGGTGATGAGGGAGATGGAAGGGAGCAGAATTGATTTTTGACTCCTCTAAGAGCTGGAGCCCTCGATGTCCCTTGGGATGCCCTGTGCTGTGGTGGAGCACCAGGCACAGCCTCCTGGCCCTCCACCTCGGGGAAGCTCTGGAGAAGGGAGGCACTGTGGAGCAGTAATGGGGATCTAAGGTGCCCCAGAGAATTGTGTAGGAAAGTTAAATGTCGGGGGAAAAAAATTCTATTCAGAAGTGCCTCCTACATAACAAAATGTTTGTGGCTTTTTTCCTTCCCTTGACAAGTATTTACCTCTCCAGAGCCAGCTCCTGACTCTCCCCACTGCTCCCTCCCTTCTCGTGTCCCACATCCTCTCCCTGCTTCCATCTGCAGACTGGCTCTTGCTCCCATCCCTTTTCCAAGTCCATGAAACACTCCAGAGACCTCTCGTGTCTCAGATGTGCTGGTTTATCTCTGCAAGCTGGGGGATTGAGGAGCTGCACCTCCTCCTGGTCTCTGGCTCCTCGTGTGCGTGTCCTGTCAGCTGTACCGAGGGGATGTCTTGTGGCAGTGATCCCAAAGCAGGACTGGAAAGCCAAAATCGCTGAATATTGGAGAGGGAGAGGACGTTTTCCCCACGAAGGAAATGTGGGAATGGTCCCTGCCCTGGGCTGCTGCAGCAGCTGGTGAATTGAGCAGGTGCCACCTCATGCCAAGGGAGATGCCCTGTGGAAGTTTGAAGTAACTTTGTCAACACTTCCTCTTTCTGGTATAAAAGAAGTTTTTATTGAAGGGATCCTGTTAATGTATCAAGGGCTGTTACTTTAGTCAACATGGATTTATGGATGAGTTGCATCAGTTTAATTCATATTAATTGATTTCTATATCAGCTATTCAATTATTTTACCTGGGGTTGATGCCAAGCTGACAACTCTGTAGTTGCTCAGGTCATTTCATTTTTCCTTTAAAACACATAAATACAAAAACCTCCACTGCACATCTCCTCTAGGGTAAGCCACAGTATTTGGTTTTCACTCAGTACATAGCAGTAAATCATATAACTTCTTTGTCTTCTTCTGCAAACACACCACAGATTTTGGAACTTCCTGTGTTCTAGAGCTGTGCTTCTCCCCCATTCCCCATTTGCAGAGGCAGCAGGGATCTTCCCATTCAGTGGATGAATTTAAAAGTCTCACTTTTCTGTATGCAGAATCCAGAACTCTGTTTTGTCACCTTTCTCTTTATTTTCTTGTTTGGCCGCAGTTAGCAAAGTGTCTTCCAGTCACGTTGAAGTAAGATATTTTGTACCACTTCTTAAACCAGCTTGGTTTTGATAATCAATTTTTTCCCCTCTAAACTCAGGATGCAGTGACCATCTGCTCTCCTCCCTTCCATCTTTTTTTGCTCCCCTATAAAACACAACTGTAGAACTTGGCCGGGTGAGATTCTGTTATGATGGCTACAAATAAATCTTTGTTTCCTGATACTTTTGAGGGAAGGAGATGCCCTTTGTGTCACGGTGCCATGGCCAGTCCTGCAGGCTCCTGGGTCAGAGCAGCCCCTTGATCAACCAGGTGCTTTTACAAGCAATAACTTGAAATGAATCACGAGCAGAACCTGATTAGTTTTGTGGCTTCTTGAACTATGACTTTTAGGATGAGGTGGGAGATTTGATGTAGATTAAAAAAACCCCAAAGATGGTTCCAAGTCTGGGGTGGCCTCACATGGAACCTTTAGGGAGCGTTACAGCTCCTAATAAGAGCTGAGCATTAACAGCAGCTATTTTTAGAGTAAAAACAGGGAAAGTAATTTAAATATTGAGAAGCAATTTTGTTCCTGAATGAAAGAAATATCCTCCCAGTTCCCCCTGTGAGCTGGTGTGTCAGGTAAGGAGTTCTGCCCACTGGGAGATACCTGACTGGGCATTTCTGGCTGCATCCTTTCCTTCAAATCCTCGGCACTCCTGTGCCAAGGGATGGCCCTTGCAGATGGGCCCATCTGGGCACTGACCCCACAGGTCTCCAGCGATCAGTGATTTGTCATTTGAAATCTCTGCTTGAAAAAGGCAGAGAATACTCAGACACATGGTCCATCCCATCCCTCAGTTGGTCTGTTACTAATGCTTTGAGGAGAGTTACTGAAATCACTGGGTTAGAAACAGAGCTGAGGATTTCCAGTATTACCTGGAGAGAGGTGAGGGGGGGACTACCCCAACCCCCCTCCAGGCTTATTTAGGAGTAATTAGGTCAGAACAAATGCCTGAAACACACAGCTGATTTTTCAGCTGTTTCTGGGCTATATTCTCAGCTGTATCCAGACTTATTTCCAGAGCAGAGCACCCTGTTCCTAGGAGCTCTCTGAACTGATGTGGAGCGTACAGGTAAAGCGATGGTCACTGAGGTGGTGATCAAGTGTCCAAGGCCAGGCTGGATGGGGTTTGGAGCAACCTGGGGCAGCAGAAGGGGTGTGGAACTAAATGATCTTTAAGATCCCTTTCAGCACATCCTGTGATCCTGTGATCCAAGCTAAAAGTTTGTGTTATCAAATGCTTTGAGTGGAGAAGCTCTCCCGTTGAACCTGCATCCTTGCAGCCAGCTAATCAACTTTAATACTGGAATTTCAGCAGTCTGTGCAGGGTAAATCCATGTGCCTTTCCCGTTAGCACTCCCAGCATTTATCACTGCCCACTTTACAGCTGGGAGAGCAGCACTAAATCCTGAGGTGATCATCCACAGCTCTGGAATTGCCGTCCAAGGCAGTCACTTCTTTTTTTACCTATTAAGATGTTGTTTTGCTCCAGCGGAGGGGAGAGATGATAGCTCAAAGATTGAGGATGCACCTTCGGGTGTGATGGTCTAATTAGAGCAGGAAGGAGTTGAGGAGCTGCACCTCGGGATTAAAGAAGCCAACACAACCCTGATGAGTGCTGCAGGCACTGAGAAGGTGCTTAATGCAGCTTTTACCACTTAATCGAGAAAGAGACATTGTCTGGGCATCAGTATCACTTGTGGGCTTCGAGGCATCAAACCTGGGCTTTCTCTAAGCATTTTTTTTTAATTTCATGATATTTTTGAAATAAGATGGACTGATGCTTTTAATTCACATGTTGTGTCCTAAGCTTTAGTGAAGGAGTGGGTTTAAAAGGGCCTCAAATAGGGATGTGTTTTTTCTTGTGATATGGTGAGAAAAATGTCTGTGCCTACAGGTGTGCAAAGGCCTTAAAGACCCAGAAGTTTGTTTAATGTAAGAAAACTATTAAATAAAAGTCCATGAAAACTATTCATGTCTGAAGCTGTTTGTGATCAATTATCTCTGACTCTTCAGAGAAAAAGCCTTTTTTGTGTGTGAGCATCAAGAGCGGTGAAAAAAAGACATTCAGGTGTGAAGCAGGCTGGGCATTCTTTGGCAGAGCAGGCTGTGATTAAAAATTTGGGCTGCCATCCAAACAATCTCTTGGTTTAGAGGTCAACAAGATTTTTCCCTTGGTGATGTGTTTAAAAACCTGGTAAAAATACCAGTTAATGAAAATAAGTTGCTTCCTTTCCTTATGTGCAGAGTATCTCGTATTTGCTGTAGGATTGGGTTTTACCTGGCTTTTTTGAACGTATTTATTTTCTTTTGTGGTTCTGTGATTTGTGATATACATTGAAGTAATGATGAACTGGGTTCACCTTTGTGTTTTTCAACCTCTGCATTGCAATTCTTACTAATGGTAGTAAGAACTTAATCCATGTAAACTCTCTGAGGAACTCAAACTGGAGCTGTTATTGTAAACTAAACCGTGGATCACCCTACAAGCAAATGAATAGGAATTGAAATAGCTGCTGGTTCTGACAAGGAGGAAGAAAAGAGCTGTTCTGATTTTATTTTTCTGAAGTTTCTGTAATTTTTGTTACATTTTTAAGACATGCTCCAACCACGAGTTGTGCATGTAAAATGTATTTTGCGTTGGTGTGCAAATAACAACACTGTCTTTATCAACTTTATTTTTGGAAAATGAAACCATCCTGAAATGTTTTTCAGGAGGAATCAGTGACAAATTTGCAATATGTCTCTCTGCCCAAAGCAAGTGTCTTCTGAGGTGATGAATAGCTGGGAAGATGGAATTTGCACCTTCTGCAGACTGTTTTCTGCCACTTACCTCCAGATGTGTATAAATTCTCCAATATTTTCCCCTCCAGCCTTGCTGTGAGATGTCTCAGGTTTTTTTTATCTGGCATTTTCATTGTGCTCCAGGAATGCTAGAGAGAAATTGTATTTCATCCTGGTGAATGTAGCCAGAAGATGGGTTTGGGCACTGGTTCCCTCATGGGTCAGCCCTGTCTGCTGTGCATTTCTGGTCTTTTCCATAAAATGCCAGCTTTCATTCCCTTAAATCTGTATTAAGGAAAATCTGCTTTCATGGATCCCCAGGTCACAAACTTCTTTTACTGTGCGTGGCCAGCCCTAAGGTGACACTCCAGTTGCAAGACCCAGTCACCCCTAGGGAGATGCTGGTGCTGTTGGATCTCAGTTTGGCTTCCCCATAGTTTTGGTGGGTTTGTGTCAAGGTGCCCACCATGGGCTCCATTTCCACAACGTTTTTTATTTTGCAGCTTCAAGAAGGTAAAGAGCAATCACAAGTGATGAGTAATATTCTTGGCTTGAAGCTGGCACTTGAGACGAATTAGATAATAGGAGATAAAACCATAGAATCTTAAAATATCTCGTGTTAGAAAGTAAAAGAGGCTTATCTGTGCCACAGGATGGTCAAAGGGAGCCCAAATCTGGCCATAAACTGTTGTCTTCTCACTAGAGCTGAGCAAGTGACCACAAGCACCACGATTGGCACCCAGCTGGCAGATGCTCCCAAATCCCAGTCCCAAATCCCAGTCTGCTTCCAGGGCTGAGCCACGAGGTGATGTGTAGGACAAGGCTGCAGGATGGGCGAGAGGCAGGGAGTTAAATGAAGGCTTAAGATCCCTTCTTGCCTTCCCATCAAGCCTCCTTTCCAAAAGAGGGAATAAGATGAATGCTGCTTTCAAAGAGAATGATGGTCCCAGGGAAGAGATGTTTTGCCTCAAGGAAATACATTTGAATAGGTGCTGGCTTAAGCAAGTGAATAATTTATTTTGGGAATAAGGCATAATTTTGTGGGTTCGGAGTATATAATTTTAGTCTTTTTCTTATTTCCTTGAACAGTCACAATTTTTTTTTAAGGAATTAAAGGCAACAGTTAGGGGTTTGTCTGCTGGGTAATGCAGTGGTGGTTGTCAAAAGGTTTAACTGATTTCTACTCTATATTTATTAGCTAAGATTGTTTTCTCACGTGGGCATTTAAAGAAGGAAGCACAATATAGGTGCCCACATGCAGTATCAGGCTTCAGTTCCTGATTTAACCATCTGGGCCAGGCAGTTACTTTTTCCCTTTTGAGATATTTCTGTGTCAAACACTTGTGTGAAGTCTTTGTGTGAGTTTCAGTTCTGTGTTTTTAAGGATGTGTAATTAAATAAAAGAATGGTTTTCTTGTACCTTTTTTTAGTGTGTTTTGGAGAGGCAGAATGCAAATCCCTTGAAAGCTGCACCCGAAGAGCAACAGAATCCCCCAACTAATCTGATTCAAAATCAGTTTCTCAGGATCAGTTTTCCTGAGGTGCCCTGGGATTTTGGGTGAGGCATGGTTTGTGTTTGCAGTTAGTTTTTGTAGGGACAGGGAGTTAAGTCCCAAGTTGAACACTTTGTGAATTAATTTTGAACAAATAAATGTCTTCTGTGATGCCTCTAACTGCTGCAGGTGTGTTTGAATCCAGCAGGAATACAGAGACAGATTTTGGGGGATAATTCCAGATATAAATGAACTTCACCTGTGTAAAGCAGCAGAGCTGCTCCTCTGCTGTTCAGGGCTTCTCCCACTTCATTTTTGGAATGCTGAACTGTACAGCAGCAGCAGCTGGGATACAGGGATGCTTCAGAAGCAGCTGTCATTTCTTTTTTTTTTAATTTTGCTGTGCAGGGCAGATAATTGATGATTCACAGGTCAGAAACGTTGCACTCAAATTTTAAAACAGGAAGATCAGGAGTCAAGGGGCTTACTATATTTTGCACCAGGACTGAGTAGAGATGCTGCATGAGAAACTTGCATAACTAAGCAGCTGGTTTTATAAACCGAGGGTTTGGATTCAAAACGTGCAAGGACAAACAGGGGGCATTGTCCAAATTGTGAAGGAATGCCAGCCCCTCCTGTCTGAGCCTGTGCCCAGATGTGCTGTTTGATATCACATGTCCTGTTTGATATCACATGTCCTGTTTGATATCACATGTCCTTCCCTCCGTCTCGGGCTCTGCCTCTGTATGGTGACTTTTTTTTTTAAGATGCATTTAGGCATTCAAGGCTGAGAAGAAAACAGATGCTGAACTTATCCCATCTGGAAGGGGAGCTGCTCCCTCCTCCTTCTCCCTCGCGGAGCCCCCCCAGTGCTGTCTCTGCCTGGCTGAACACGTCCATTTATACCTTTTTAGCACCACTGATGAGAGCTAACCTGCCTTTGATAGATTTTTGGCACTCACCACTCCATAGCATCTTATTTCTTCCCTGTTGAAGCCTTTAACTGTTTAAAGGATTTGATCTACCTTTCCTTTCCATGCAGAGCAGCTTTATCAGCACTGCTGAGGCTCTCTGTGTTCTTGTAGATGGCAGCTGTGGTGCCAAATGCCACAAATCAGCTGGATGATGCAAGGCAGGGTGGCTGCGGTGGGCTGCACCTGATAACAGAGTCTCAGAGAAATACTATTACAGCAGGTTTGATCTAATGATTCTTAAATAAAATGCCTTGGCCATGCTGCTGCTGCTGTGAATCCTCACTCAGCTTCGTAGCTACTTTGGAGAGGGGAGGAGAATCTCTTAGAACTAATCTTGCTCTGCAACCCACTCTAATGCCTCGTGTGCTGTGTGCTTGGGCTTCCCAAGAAAAAGAGCTGCTGGATCCTCTCCAGTGGTTGAAATGAAGGATGTGAGAGCTGAGAGCTGAGCAGGACACCTGGGAGGGAGGAGCTGCCCCAGGACTGTGGTCCTTGCCCCCAGACAGCTGAAAACAGCAGCCCAGCCCATTTGTCCTGCCCCTCTTCTCCCACCACCACCACTCTCCACTCTGTCCTAGCCTGGAATTATTCCTGGGAGCACAACAAAAGCTCTGCCACAAGAAACATCTCCCTGCCATTTGCTGTGGATAATTCAGGAGGGAGACTCTGTTGAGCAGGCTTGGAATGTTCCTTCCCAAGTGGCATTTACTGGCTTTGCTTGCACTGGTAAAGGAACCATGAAAAGATTTAGCATAGAGAGTTTGCTGGTGTGTGTTGGGGGGTGGGGATTAAATTAATGATCCTGAATTTAAGGATGCTACTTATCTTACTGCTTCTATTGCAGTCTTCAAATAAATGAAATTCATGAGGTTTATTGGCTCATAGTTATAAAGCATCAATAACGTTCCCCTTGGCAGGCTTTTATATGTGTATGTGTGTGTGGTGAATAGAAGGAAATGTAATCTCCAAGTTATCAAACTGTTTTACAGTGTTCTCCTGAACTGCAGAAACCCTTGGGAATATTTATGCCTCTCCTGGGTCTTATTACCACAAAAATTATATGTGTATTTTATGGGATAGGAAATATATTGTAGTCCTTTCTGATAATAAACAAAATAGAAATATGAGCTCTTACACACAAAAAAATGTAGTGGATGCTTTTGGGCTGGTTTCAGTTTTTACATCTTTGTGATGTTTTTCACTCAGTTCTAACATCCCTGAGGTGGTTCTTGGGTTCATTTGCCTTTTCCCTCTTTAATTACATGGTGTGAGCTGCGTGTTCCTGCTCATCATCCCCCATCAGAGCTGCTCCCCAGGCTGGGTGAGCTCAGGCAGCTGCCCTGGACCCCTGAAGGAACTCAGGGGTGAAAAGATAGACAAAGCCAAATGCTGACTGGTATTTGATTTTTCCTCCAACTAACCTGGTACAGCAGCATGGGAAGAATCTGCAGGTTCCCTGGATTTCCCCGGGAAGGGGACAACTTATTGGGATGCAAGATCGAGCAGCTCTGCCGTGGGTTTTTTCCTCTGAGCTCTTCTTTGGGTTGTGTTCATCCTGCCTCTGCCTGTGAAAGGACTGTTTAATATGTGAGGCTGCACTCCAAACTGGGCTTCACTTGCCCTTTTTTAGCAACTTATTGCCCCAGTCTTGGGTAACTGAGGCCTCTTGGATCTACTGCAAGTGTCTGTGTTTAGGCACCTGCTTATCCTGACAAAGCTGAGCCGTGGCTCTTGTGATTTATTTGCAGGTGTCCCCTCAGGATAAAAGTTGTCTCTTGTCCAAGGTTCCAAGCAAATTAATAAGACTTGATGTGCCCAGAAGCTACAGAAATGGACCTACGTAATTTAATGTAGCTGTAACATCCTGTTGGAATCCCAGGTGACTCTGAGGGCCAGGGTTTAGAAGTTTGTATCTTTGAATTTTATCCAAGTGAGAGTTAAATCTGGTGTGAGGAGTAAAGGCAGTGTAGAAGAAACCTGCTTGAGTGGTTCCTCTTGATCTGCTACAGGTCTTGTCAGGGGTGTGACCACAAAAAGCAGTGGATTTCTCCAGAAGTGAGAAATGTGAGCATGTGAAAGGAGCCTTCAGAAACAGTATTCTTTTTTTAAACTGTATTTGACCTGAGATCTGCCTTTTCAGCAAAACTTAGAATTGTTTTCTCTTAAGATCATAATTATCACTTGCTTTCAAGACTTGCACTTGGAAATTAGGAGGAAGTAGAAAAATCCTCTGCTGGGCTGCTGATGTTGAGGGCACAGAGCTGGGGGAGTAGGAAATGTTATGGTTGTAGGAACATGAGAACTTGCTCCTTGTTTTTTCCTTTTATATGTGATGTCTGAGCTGTAAAAATAAACATAAGAGCTTCATATCCTTCCTTTAAAAATGAAAGCTGCCACGTACCAAATCAGGGAATAGGGAGTATTCATCTGCTGGACGTGCTCACGAGTGAGCCTGACTGCACCAGGGGCTGTGCTCGCCTCATTGCTGATGATTTTTCCACTTTTTTCTTTTTTTGTGAATGCTGCCATGAAAAGGGGAAAAAACCTCCAACCCAACAAAAACTGGGCCATTCCTTACTAGAACACAAAATCACTGTGGTTTCCTGGTAACACACATCTGCTGTTGTGTTGTGGGAATGATGCTGGTAAGGGTGTTGAGGTGAGGGAAATTTGCTTTAGATGAACCTTTTATTAAGGAGTTCACTTAACTTCTGCAATAATACTGTGCCATCACTGGCATTCAAAGGACTGTTCTGGCAGTTAGGGATGCTCTTTTTTTTTTTTCCCCTAGCTCCATTTATCTATAAATATTGTTCAAAGTTCTTTCTTCCCAAGAGACCCTAATTATATTTAGAAATTGCTCAGTACTTTCCACACTCTCTTTACCATGGAAGTGCAGCTTCACAGAGTGTGAAACGCAGCTCTTGCTCTGTCAGTGCAGAGCTACTCTGCCTCTACACTTGTTCCCACTGCTTCTGGGCTCTCCAGCCAGCTCTGGGTTGTTCCTGGTGCTGCTGCAAGGTGCTGTGCCAGCAATCCTAATTAGCGATGCCACGAGGCGCAGCGAGGAGCAGAGCAGCTAACTAACTAGGACAAACAAACCCGTGAGTGGCAGTGCAATTGGAGTTACAGGGGAGTGGGGCAGGAGTAGTTTGCAAATGTCAATGAGAAACTCAGCAAGGGCACAGGGGAGAACTGTTGCTCTCAGAATTTGCTGGAGGAGTTTTCTCAATGACCACGGAAAGGCAGGACCTTTGAGTCTTTGATCAGTTTTGAATTTGCTTTTCCTTTCTGAGGGATCCTGCATCCTCTTGTCTCACTGCTGCTCTGTCCCAGCTGCTGCCCTGCCCCTCCGGTGTCCCCAGCTGTCCCCAGAGCCCCCCCTGCCCGGTCCCATGGGCTGCATGGCCCACGGGGGCTGTTGGTGTGGCTGAGGTGGGTGCAGGTCTGGGAATGCAGCACTAATTAAGTTCCTGGACATGAATTGCTTCACCAACTCCACTTAGAGGATTGGTCTAATTGATGGAGGACATAGTTTGAGCTGGAGGAGCATTTCTTTCCATTAATGTTCAGACGAACTGCAAATGACTGAACTTCGAAGCCTCCATGTTTCCTGAAGATAAAAGCTCTTTCAGAAATGGGAATCGAACTTTGTTTTAAATCAGAAACAGATGCATTTGTATTGGGGGAGGTGTTTTAAGTAATTTTCTGCATGCATAATTTGGAAACTGCTAATGACTGGTGACGATGGGCTGTAATATTTCCCAGGCTTAGACTGGGCAATATATATAATTTTTTTTGTTGTTGTTTTATAGAATGGAAACTCATTGGGAGAGAGCAAAGAAATTCCCTAAGCTTAGGAAATATCTCATCATCCGAGCTGGCTCTGATACAGTTACTCCTTTTATGCAGTTGCCAATATTCACAGTATCTAGGATGTACCTTGCTGTCATCCTGGAGTAGCGGAATTAAGGTGGGAATTGCAGAACCAACACATTTTTCTTATGGGATGGATTATCAGAAGAGGCTCAGAGTGGGAGGGAGGAGGGGACAGAAGTACCAGACTAAGCGTTTGACATGAAAACAGAGGCAGGTGGGTGCTGTAGAATTAGTCATGGACTGATGCAAGGGACCACCATCAGAACGGGCTCACTTTCTCTTCCAGGGCCTTTCTGCTTCATGATGGGTTAACTCTTGAAAAAGCCCACAAAAACTGCTGCTGTTTTACCATATTTCCCTTTCTTTTAATTCAGATACACATGGAACATTTTAAGGGTAAACATTGCTGCTCTACAATAAAGGAACCTTAAGATCGATTCTCCGGAATCTTTAAATTTCCAGAGGCTGCAGCACTCTAGAAACCCCTCCTTGCTCTGCTGTAATTATATAAGGAACAGAATCATTCCTTATAATATGGGTTTGTCCTAATAATATCCTTGTATTGTTTTCCCCATCTGCTCTGCAGCCATTATATTCCAGTGCAGAGCCCCAGAGGAGGAGCAGAGCCTTTATGCACAGCTAATGTGGATACTCTCGGGGGATATAAATATCATGGCCCTTCCTCTGGAAAGGGGAGCAGATGGCACCTAGCCACGGACGCACTGGAATTTTCTGCAGGCTGCTTTGACGCTGTCTCAAGGGGAAAGGGAAAAAAGTCAAGTTTAGTATTCAGCCATCCTCGCTGCCCTCAGCAGCCAGGGGTGGTGCTGAGCTCTGTGAGCGGGGCCAGGGGGGACAGGGGGGTCCCTGCACGCTTTCATCTCTGCCCTCGCACCTCTGGTCCTCTCGCGGCTCCATCAGCTCGGCCCCATGCCCAAAACAAGGATGAAAGGTGTGTCCCAGGGAGAACAGTGATGCAGTATTTACTCAGAAGATGGAGAGGCAGATAAAAGGAGCAGCTTTGTTCTTCCCCTGCACTGTGTGATGATGCTTTGTCTTGAACGATGTTAAAGGAAACTCGCCGTTCAAAACAAAGCCTAAAGGAAAAAAAAGATAATAGGGATTGGCTTCTGGGGGGTTTATTCAGCTTCACAGCTCTGCATCTCCTTTTTAATATGGAGAAATAATCCCTGGTTTAGATGAAGCTAACGTAGATCTACACTTAGCTTAATTCTAATTTAAAGCACATATTTGATCTATCTTTCAAAGTATTTCACTTCTTGTGATGCTAATTCAGGTTTATAACCCTGATTTTAACTCTGAACCTGGGTGTGAGCATTGGTCTCTGACCCGAGTGTTGCTGGTGGGGGCTGTCACAGCTCTGTGGGAGCTGGAGGAATGGAGTGAACCCCTGTGTGCCATCACTCATTAACTGTACTGCACACGTGAAAGGAATTCTGCACAGACTAAAGAAGTTCATTTTTTAGACTATATTTTGAGTATTCCAAGCATTGAGTAATCCCAGCTAACTCCCTTTACTTAAGTTAATCTGCTCCTTTTTTTTTTTTTCCTTTCCCCCCAGTGTCTTATTGACCATTTCCTACACCAGGCTCTGCCTCCGTGCTCAGGATGGCTTTTGCTCAGTTAGGCAGCACTCACAGCTCTTGGAAGCCCTTGCCTGACGCTGTAATGAGCACCTGGGAGCTCAGAGCCACGGGAGAAGCCCGTCAGCACAACAGCACAGATTTTATGTGTATATAGTGCTTAGCAGAGGTACTTTTAGAGGCTTTTATCATTTGTCAAGGAAGAGTTAGGAAGGGAAAAAAAAAATCAGAATGAATGGGTACTGTCAGAAATTCCTCTGGCTCTGTGTAGCGAGGAGGATGCATTCAGTATTCTCTGCCACGTAGGTTCAGCGTGATCTGGGATGTTTCTCCCCTGGGCAAAAACAATCCCAGGATTATGAGGTGGTCTGAGAGAGGAGTGTGAGGGATGAGATGGGTGGGAGCATTTTCTCGTTGAACTGAGCTCTGTGGGGGGAACGCAGATTTGGGCCCTGGGGCTGTGCTTTGGTAGCACCCTGGGCTCCGACAGCTTGGAGCTGTGAGGTTCCAGCCACTAAACCAACCTCTGACTCTGCTGAAGACTTGGAATTATGGTTTTTATTTAGGGGCATGTTGGAATCCAGGGCACTCCTCTGGCTGCCCTGGGGGGTTTGGGACCCCAGCAGGGGGGTCTAGGACCCTGGCAGAGAGCCCAGGGCTCTGTCTTTGATCTCAGTCCATGGGAGAAATTACCAACATTGCAAGAAGAACTACAAACCACAAGAATGTGAAATAAATAGTAGTTTAGCTTCTCACAGAGTGAAAATGTAGAATTTAGGTTTTTAGAATAGGGAGTGAGGAGGCAAGATGGAGGGTTTAGGGCGTTGTCCCTTTCTCCTTCTTGTCCCTTCTCTCTCCTGCATCTTCTGCTGTGACGGTGGCACAAAAAGATTGGTAGAATGAAATCGAGGTAGAAATGACATGTCTAGAACAGGTAGAAATTAATTGGTATAGAATTGTAAATAAAAATATGTTGTAAAAGATGGTTGGGTCAGAGAACTGGTAGAAAAGGTGCAGGACCTCCCGACCTGGGGGAGTCCTGCCGGGGTCCAGCTCGTGCTCTGCCTCTGCAGTGGAAAGCTGCAGGAGCTGAGAGATAAGAAAGAATAAACAACTTTGAAACCTGAACTCGCAGACTCCATTGGTCTTTCTGGCTCTGGTGTGGGACTTTTAGGAAGAAAGAGCTAGCCAAACAGCAAATGTCTAGGGTAATAACCCTGACAGTGGCATGCCTGAGGTGTTGTGTAAGAGCATCACTTGGCCAAAAGCAGAGGGGAAAGTGGTGGTGGGAGCTGTGGATGGGGCCCTTGTGTGGCTGGGGTGTGCAGGGCACTCCTGCTGAGCAAGACCCAGGAGCCAGAGCCCAGAGAGTTTCATCCTGAGGAAAGGATCCTGTGTCTCCTCTCTGGGGCTGAAACAGCTGAGAGCCCTCAGAGGGTCAGCCCTGGCCCTTGCTGGAGATGGAGAACATCCCTGAGCAGGGCGAGGTGCTACTTGTGGAAACTTCTCTTGAAGACTTTTGGGCAGCTCCTACAGCTCCAGAGGTTACCCACCCAGCTGGAACATAATGTATAGGTAGCATTCTATTGAAAATTAGTTTTCTTCATGCCTAACGTCCTCAGTTCATTCATCTGTTGAAAGGAAATGATTGCAGTAGCAGCTCTAAATGCCTTTAAGAGACTTTTTGTAGTTCCTGTGTGGTCACACACATCTCTCATTTTCCCCTCAAGGCTGCTAAGGAAAAGCCTAAATGACAAATCTGTGAAGACAAAGGAAAAGCCTAAATGACAAATCTGTGAAGACAACTAATGGGAAATTATATCGATTGTTCTTTCAGAGTGTTGCTTTTTATGCCAGTGGTCTGTGTGTCAACTGCTCTCATGCAGGTTGGGGGGTTTATTTTTTTAAACAGGTTCTGTTGAGGGCCCTTAGGGATGTTTGGAATGACAGCAGGGTGTGCAGGGAGTTGGTAGGAGCTTGTTTTAATTGACTTTAAATGCCATGTTTGTGAGAAATAACAGATGATATGCAATTCCTGAGTGTCTCATTTCTGCCTGTTGAGTATCTCTAGTGTTAGGGTTTTTTCTGGCCCTACGAGGACAACTTCTAGCACTCCTGATTTCAGTCTCTTGTGTTGACAGAAGGAATATTTTCTGATGAGCAGCTCCTGCCCAGACAAAGCTGTGACATCCATCTGAACGGTACAGCTGTGAGGTAGATTCTGTTGAAAAATTTCAGCTTTTTTCCATATCACTGTGGCTCTCGCATAACACTGACTGCAGCAGGGCGGGCCCACGGCTCTCTCTGAAATTCAGCCTTTGTCAATATGTCACAGTCCCCAGCATGAACACTTGGGTTTCCAGAATAAGTGTAAAAACTGGAAGTTTGGTTGTAACGATAGCAAATTCCTGGCTTGCATGTTTGCAAAGGAATGAAAATAAAACCATATTACGCCTTAATAAACCCATTAAATCTCTCCTTAGGATTTTCCAGCTGTCACAGCCGGTTTACAGTGCCATCTCCAGCAGCTCAGGAGCAGAGGGGTGTGTTTTGGATGACAGCAAGCAGCTGAGTTTGATCTCAAGCCTGGCTTGACTGCAGTGGCATCCATAGGTGCCCTTACAGCTTTTCCTTTGTGTCTCTAACCCAGCTGGGTATTGCCTTCCCCTAAATTCACATTCAGCAGCCTTGATCTACTTCAGATGCGACCACAATATCAGTAGTAAATGACCCTTTGCTGTATTTTTGTTGCTGCCAGTGTACCAGAAGTTCCCTGATTTTCCCAACCCTTTACCAGGAAGTTTCCTAAACTCAAGAAAACATTGTGCTGTTGCACAATTAGCTGAATGTGTCTGTCTCCCAGAACAGAGATCCTCCATCTACCTGCAGTGGAATAAAAATGAAGCTTGTTGCCATGGACTGCCCAGAGAGAGTAAATCTCTTGCTGGGACTCCTGAGGAGAGACCACGTAGCACTTTTCTGGCTCCTTGAAATGTCATCTTTAAAAATCCCCGTCCCATAACCCCGGATGATGTGCTGTACAGGCACTAACACTGAGAGGCTGGTGGTACTTCACAGCCTCAGATGTTTATCTTGAACATATGCTGTGAGAAAGGGAGAAAAGCCATAGCAGGGAAGAAGCAGCCGAGGCTGTGCTGGGTGGGCTGAAGATGTCAGCTTGGTTTCATGTTGGGAAATGTCAGAAGCATTGCCTGAGCATGGGAGAAGTCACAATGTTTGGTACAGGGTTTTGAGGTGCTTTTTTTTCTTTTTCCTCCTTGAAATCTTTTCTCTCTTCACCATGTGTTTTTGTGAAAGTGTCAACTGATGTTATTACACTTGGCATCCTGAACCCTAAGGTTGCTAGAAGAGAAATGTGAAGTGTGCATTTATTTTCTCTTCAATAAAGGAGAGTTTTTTGATGTTGTAGGATCTTCAGGGCAGGTTCCAGCAGTGTTTGCACTCTGCCTGGTACAGGCAGTGCTGCAGCCTTTTCTCTGCCACCCAAATACAAACACACCCCCAGCAGCAGATTATTCTGAAGGGGGAAAAAAAGCCTGAAAGAAAATCAGTCCAATCTCATGGCTTCTCACGTGTCTGACCTCTTCAGGAGCAGTTTAATTTCTGGTTTCACCTTTTTCCTGTACTCTGAGATGTGGTCTCAGTCCTGGTTTATTCTGCCATTCACAGCAGTCTGGGTGAGGGCTCAGGGCTGGCCTCCACAGCAGCCCTGGGGCTCTGGCACCCTGTTCTCTTGGCTCATGCAGGAGACATTCCCTTTGTGCTGGAATAGGCTGGATACTTGGTGCAGGGAGCGGGGAAAAGGAAAAATGATGAAGGGTCTGGAGGTGCTACACAAGGAAGGGCTGAAATCACTTGTCTGGTTCAGCTGGAGAAGAGGAGACTGAGGTCAGATCCCATCAGGGTCTGCAGCTCCTCCTGAGGGGCAGCTCTGATCTCTGCTCCCTGTGACAGGGACAGCACCCAGGGAAGGGCTGGAGCTGTGCCAGGGGAGGATTAGGTTGGATATCAGGAAAGGTTCTTCCCCCAGAGGGTGCTGGGCACTGCCCAGGCTCCCCAGGGAATGGGCATGGCCCCGAGGCTGCCAGAGCTCCAGGGGCGTTTGGACAGCGCTGCCAGGGATGCCCAGGGTGGGGTTGTTGGGGTGTCTGGGCAGGGCCAGGGGTCGGACTGGATGATCCTGTGGGTCCTTTCCAGCTCAGGATCTTCTGTGATTCTGTGAGGCTACAAAAATCCACAACCTGTAAATTTGTGCACATGCATGCGTGTCCCAATCTTTACTCATTTACAGGAAAATCTCCTCTGCAAAGGCAGAATAAGTTTCAGGGTAACAAATGGGTGAACATTGAACATTTGAAAACAAATTAAAAATGTCTAATTGCTCTAAAACCCAGTGAACCCAGTAGATTAAAGGCAAAGGTGCCCTTGAGAAATGCAGTGTGCAGATGTTGGAGCTGCAGTTGCCTGGCTTGGAGCTGGGTGCTGCATCTGGCCGGGGTGGGATGTGAGGCAGCATGAGAGCCCCAGTGTTCCCCACCAGGCTGCCCAGACAGGCGGGCTGTGTTCCCAGCCCCAGCTGCTCAATGCCAGGATTGTTGTGGAGGAGCACTGGCAGTGGCAGGGATCCACAGGAAACCTTCCTGGGGCTGCCAGAGATGCTGGGATGGCTCCTGCCGGCCTCCTGAATGCAGCTGGGGGTCGCAGGGGGCTTCATGCTGTGCCCCGAGGGTGGCATGTGCAGTTTCCTTGTGCTGCTATATGTTTGGGATAAATGTTCTCATCCTGATTAGATGCAGCTTTTCTGTTATCAGAGTTCAGTGGCGTGTTGTGTCTGCTTATGGTCATTTGATCAGGATTTGTTTCTTTTCCTCTTGCCTTGAAACTTCATAACCTTGCTTTTTGTCATGTAGCATCAAACTCCCTCTTTCATTTAAAGCTATGAATGTAACCCAGTGATTATGATCTGTTTTATCCCATTATGGATTTGTGAACGCTGTGGTAATGGTGCAGAATGTACTCTTAATCTCTTGTTTAAAGTTTGAGTTAATCTTTTATTTATATGTGTACAGACTCAAAACCCCTAAGCTCCTTCAGCACCCCTCTCTCTGCAGCAAGCACCACTGAATTTCTTTATGCATGCAGCGTGTGTAGCTGCATATCTGTGTGATCATCACTGCCAAGCAGCTAAATGACTTAAGGGAGATTTCCTGCTTCAGAAACGTGGGTTTACCTTGTGTGCTTAATAAAGAGAGTGTCTGCCAGCCCTTCCAGTGTTTTATGGCTTCTTGTCATGGTGCAACCCCACATAACAATCAAGTCCCACACAGAATGCTCACTCAGCCACCTGACAGCTTCTGAGGTAACGTGAAGCCAGCTCAATGGGGAAAGCAAAAGATGTACCTACAGAGCCAACAAGGAGTTCATTCCCTGCTTCCCATGGTGGCGGGCAAGTGTTCGGCCATTCCCAGGGGAGCAGGGTTCCAGCACACTCAGAGGTGACTCCAAATGTCCCCCTCTTCTTTCTTCTTCCCCCACTTTATTTACTGAGTATGATGTCACATGGACTGGAATGTCCCTGGGGTCAGCTGTGGTCCCCTGTCCTGGCTGTGTCCCCCCCAGCCCCTCCCCACCGTGGCTGTACGAGGGCCTGGAAAGGCCTTGGCTCTGTGCAATCCCTGCTCAGCAACAACAAAAATACCTGTATTGTCAACCCTGTGTGCAGCACAAATCCTGGACACAGCCCCAGTGAGGGGAATTAGCTCCACCCCAGCCGAGACCAGCACACCTGAGTGTATAAATGCGTTCACTATGAGCAAGGTATTAAACCAGTGCCACTGTTAAAATCTGTGCTTTAATTGGTGCTTCTCTTTCTGCAGAGATCTGGGCAGTGTGTGCTGTGCCCCTGGGCAAGGGGGGTATTTCAGCAGCTCGGGCTTTGGGGTGCTGTTCCACCTCCTGCTGTAGGATTGCTGTGCTGCTGTTCCAGTTCGTTTCTAGTGGAAGCTGTAAAATGAGAGCGGGAAAAGGTATTGGGAACAGGCTGGGGAGAGGAGGGAAGCTTTGAAGGCTTGCAGGGAGAAGTCAGGAATTCTTCCCTGACCAGCTGGCAGTTAGAGGGATGTGCAGATGTGCTGTTGTGCAGCTGCTGTGCCTCTCTGTCAAGCTGAAGAATTAGCAAGCAAGGGAGCTGTGGGTGATATTTTTTTAGCTGACTTGTGCAGTCACTGGTTTTATACCCAGTTTTTGGAACTGTGAGAGAAGAACTCATAGCAGAGGTTGTAGCCTGTGAATGGTTAATCTCATCTGCTTTTAAACTTGAACTTTAAAATTGAAACAGACCATAATAATGCTGAGATTGGGCTCTGCTGAGTTTATAGCCAAAGTAAGTTAATGATGTAGTCCTTTTCTGCCTCCTCATCACTGCCCTCATTCCCAGAACACTTCATGTGCCTGTTTTGATTTTCTTTCAAAATCAAAGACATCCATACTGGGAGGCACTATGAAGTCTCCATAATAAACAACCACTAAGGGATGACACAAAGTCATTTTCTTTAGTGAGAAAAGTCAAGTCTATAGTAACCTTGTGACAAAAGCAAATCTAGCATCAGCTATCCAATTTAGCAATAGCCAGCAGATTGGCAACGTGCAACAAAGAAAGGTGACTGACTCTGCCAAGGAGGGTGGGAGCAGAGGAGTAAATGGCAAATATGAGGAGTTGCTGTATTGACAAGCATAGGATGGCCTCTGTGTTCCTGGGGATTGCTGCTCATGCCTTTGGAAGTGGTGTTTTCCAAAACTGTCGAGCTGTGGCAGGTTCCTGGTGGCATCACCAAGCCAGAGGAGGAGAGGAGGTGGGAATTCTGCAGCCACACGACAGAGAGGGGCACAGGGCCTGAGCTGTCCCCCAGGTACGCTGAGACCTCCTGGCTGAAATACTGGTTTGAGTGGAAGTAAACATTTCTGAGCAAGCAAATCTTGCTGTCTGAGGGGAATTTATCAAGAGCTTTCTTCACTGTAATCGGGTTATTAACGTTCGGTGGATCCTGACACATCAAAGGGACTCGTGTCTGAATGCATCTTAGTGCAGAGCAAAGCCTTTCCCAGGAAAACTCAACAGGGAAGTTCTTCAAAAGGGGGAATGCAAGCCCAGGTCAGCCTGTCACAAAGCAGCCGAGGGTGTCACAGCTTTTCCAGTCGAGTCTTGGGCTCAGATTTTAAGACTTGTATTCTGCTCTGGTTCAATCCCCATCAGTGCTGTCACACGAGGACAAGTCTTCAATATTAATGACATTAAGGATCTCTCCCTAAAAAAACCTTCTCGATATTCCCTTCCCTTCTCTGGAGTGGCTGTGTTGGTGGTGTTGGGGTGGCCCCTGTGGGAGTGTGCCAGGAGCTGGCGAGGCTGCACTGCCCAGCTGCTCTCCTGCTCTGGAGCCCCCCTGTCGCAGGTGCTCCCAAAAGTCACTCCCAAAAGTCACTCTGCCTCTCAGGAGGCAGCACTTTATAAAGAGGTTTAATGAGGTGAGAGTGCGAGGACAAATGATCCTTTAGTGCAAGGGGCTTCTTGGCCAGCTCCCTGGGGAGCTCCGGAAGTTGTTGGGCACCAGGGTCTTGCCCTGGGGGGAATTGGTGGGAATATTTCACTTTGAGTGACTTTAGGATAGAAAAAGTGGGGCTGTGGTCCCTGTGTGCTGGAATGGGATCTTTTAGTTCTACTTT
>VYXC01000021.1:400708-450394 GCA_013397175.1 Platysteira castanea
TTTTTTTTTTTTTTTTTAAATTTTTGAAAGAGGGCATTTCTAGGAGAAACGTTAACAGGAGATAATTTAAGCTTTATTTTCAAAGACTGAGAAACCTCATGTCCCATACAGAACAAGTGCAAGGAGGATGGACAGAAAGACTTAGGAAAGCTTTCATAGCATTAACGTCTGATACATCTATTTATTATGCTTATTACTCGATTTTGTCAAATGGCAAAGACAGTGAAAATTCTTTATCAAGCATTTCCAGCACACCATTAACTTCTTTAGACCTTGAGAATGTTGCACAGTACTTATGGCAGAGAGACTCTGTAAATCACCATAAAAAGAATACTGAGTCTGGAGGTGGATAAGCATGATTATTTAAACAGGAAATAATTCTGGTCAAGTAAAATGCTAACTTTTTTTTCTTTATAAGAACCAAATTCTCTAAAGAATATTCTCTCTTGTATAAACTTAGCAGAGAAGATTATCAGTTGATTTCCTTCTGCTTCATACTCAAGTATGCAAAGCTGCTAAAGAGTTTTTGCCTTAAACTTCCCTGGGCTTTTTTGTCCTAATTTATTCTGTGTTTCCAATTAAGCTGTATGTTGTTCAAAAAGAAAAGAAGTTACATATTTTTCCTTTTTTGTTCTGAAAAATAAATTTCTCTTCTAGTCGAATAAAGCCCCAATGGAAGCTTCCTGCAGCCTTTATTAAGACAAAATTACAATAGTTTTTCTGGAAGATCAAGATTGTGTTTTTCACTCTGGAGTTAATGTGGTCTCTGCAGAAGTCAAAGATACACGCTTGGTGTGATTATTATAGCATTCTTCTGCCTGAAAATTCAAATGTGGAACACTTGAAAGGGTTTATAGTGTAAGAAAACAATGTATTTAGGCTTTATTTGAAATTTGGGGGATAATTTCACTGCAGTTGAGCACAGCTGCAGCAGTGGGTGAGGGGTCAGGATGTTGGTGGTTTTCCTCTTGTCAGGAATGACTGAAGAGCAGTGCCCAGGCACCTCAAGGAGAGACTGAAGGGCTGTTTTGGGCCCAGGGATGGTGTTTTCCCTCAGGTGTGATGCTGCTCTGCAGGATTTCAAGATCTCAGTAACTTTGTTGGGTTTTGTTCCTTAACCCGCTATTGACACCACAACTGCAGGAGGTGAGAAATCACCTTTGAAATACCTTTATTTCTGATCTCTAGGGCTGAAGAGGTGGATGTAAGGGTTAATTGTGGGTCCATATAATTGAGGAGAAAGTGGTGGTGGCCAGGGCTGAGCTGCCTGGGACAGGACAGAGGGGGAAGGCTCCAGCTGTGCTTGAACTGAGAAGTTCTGAAATACCAGAACTTCATATTCCCCTCCAGGCAGAGGACTTCCTTGGTTCCCAGGTGTGAGTATTTCCCATAAACCTGGAGTTTATATAAACCTGGGAACAGTAAAGCCAAGGAGCTCATCTCTTGGAAGAAAGTATTAAATGGCTCTTTTAAAATGCAAATTCTGAATTGGGTCTGCACTGCCTGGGGTGGGAGGATGCTGAGATTAAACCTTTCCTTCGAGGACTGTGCCACGGGATATTTTCTCCCTGTGGGGCTTCTGTCTGCTCTGTCCCGAGCTCTCTGTAGCCCTGGCAGAAGCTGCACGGTTCTCAGTGTGAGTGCCCCTACCTGGGTGCCCCTGGGGCTCTGTGGGGTCAAGAGTACCCCAAGGTAACCAGAACTTCCCTGTCACATCGACTACTCGGATTTTTACACTCTCAGGCTGTAACTTTTGAGCCTCTTGACTGCAATGAGGGTTTATTTAGAATAAAATAACTGGAAGAGCAGGGCTGCAGTTTCAGGTGTCAGCACAATCAGACTTTTTTCCTAAAGCATACTTTAAAGATGCATAAGGACGTTGTGTTTCTGTGTTCATGCAACTTAATGTTGTTTTAAGATGCTTTCAGGAGTGTGACAGTAGATATATTTTATTAGATATATGTGGCAAATACCCAGTGATTTACACATTACTATCAAACGTCAGTGTGCAGAGGAAAATTAATTACTGTGCACAGCACTTACAGGCAAAGGCAGGGCCCTTTCTTGATAATTACAGTATCAGTGCAGAGTAAATATATCGGTCTCCATCTGACAATGTAATTTATAACATCTCTGGAGCAGTTTGGCTGCTGTACTTCTGTTCCCAGAACGATTTTCGGGGTGGTGCTGAGCAGCTGTGGCTCCTCGTGGCTGGAACAGAGCTGTGTGCTCAGTGCCCTGGAAATCACACCAGCAGTACCCGCAGTTTGTGCTCCTCTTTGACTGACGAGCTGCTGAATTCTGGGAGTTGGGAATAAAACAAATTTGGGGGTTTTTTTGTAAAACTCCCTGCTCAAGTGAGAGAGAAACAGGGAGAAATCCAGAAATAAAAATCCCCAGTGCAAACGCCTGGTGCCAGGTTTTTTGACAGGTTAGTCACAAAAGTCGTAAATTTGAGCGTTGTGGCAGAACCTCTGCTGAGGACACACAGCTTTGGCTTCTCTGCTCTGACAGGATGTGCTGTGGGGATTAAAATTAAATGTGTCACTGAAGGAACAAGGTCTCTTTCTCTGTTTTGGTTGTCTACCCTCTGTTTTCTGGCTGATGCAGTGCCGGGTTTTGCAGCTCCTGAAGCTTTCACCACCCTGACCCCTCGGTGGTCACCAGCCTTTGGCCATCAAAGTAGTATCAGGAGAGAGCTTGGTGATTGCTTCAGTGCTTAGAACACAAGAAAATAGTGAAGTAAAAAAATTCCAAACAAATGGGACCTTACGTCTGCCTTTCCAGTAGCTCCTGGGTCTCTGGATTGGTGATCATAAGCTTGAGTGTTTTGGATAAACTTCCATGTGTCATAGTGGTGACTCTTGGGGGTGTTACTTTGGTTTTAATTTAATTCTCTGCTTTTATAACTTCCATTTTTCTGCTCCTGTCTGTCAGGGACATTACCAACAAAAATTACTCCAACCAAACCAAAAATTCCCCACAAACCACACTTTATATGCTTTGTTGGTCAGATCTGTGAAATTTTGAAGTCATGGTACTATTAATTAGTGCTATTAAGATTATGTAGTCTCATCATATTTAAAGCTAAGCCTCAGGTAATAGCTAATGGTGCTGCAAAGTATATTAATAAAATTACTTGTAGTAATTAAGGGAGAAATGGAGGAGTGTGAGAGAAGTTTGGAGTGTTCGGTTAGGAAGGAATGGGAATGGAGCCCCAGGGGCTGCTGGCTGCTTGTCCCCATCCTCCCCCCTGCATGTGGCCAGTCACAGGGGGACACTGGGCTTCTGGAGCTGTGGGAGAGCATCCTCTGCTCCTCACTGCCTGTGCTGGGCACTCGTGTTTGCACAGGGGCAGCTCAGCGGTGCACTGACCCCGAAGTGTAAAGTAAGTAGGAAAGGATGGCTTTAATTCTCTTCATTTACTCAGAAGAATTAGTCATGGATCATTTGCAGTGCTTTTGCTGTTGGAGAGAAGCAGTGTAAAGACCTGAAGATTGATTCCTGCTGCTGCTTTGTGGGAGGTGTCTCAAGGAGTTGTGTTGGCAGAGGAGCTCCAGACTTGGACATTTTCTGCTATCAACAACCCCTGGCACCTCAAGTCACACATGTAGGAACTTTGATTTTGAGCACAGCTGACTGCCACCGGTCTGTTCTGTGCCCATTCTTCCTTCTGTGCATGTAACTGGGGGCTCATTTACAGCTAATCAGTAAAATCAAAGGGGTTTTATCGACCATATAAAGGCTACCCCTCTTGCCAGTCTGTTTGTTTGTATAATTGATTATATAATATATAATTTATTGCATCAGCTAAACGTGGAGTTCGGCAGAGTGGAGATGAGAATCTCTGTCTCATGCTGCTTCCCCTTGTAAAAGCCCAAAGCATTCCCTCCCAGCCCTGTGCTCGTTTCTGCCCCTTACAAACATCTCTGCACCTACTCATCCTTCAGTCGCCTGCTCTGAGTGCTGTAAAGAAGAAAAGGTGGCACCCGTATCGTGCTTTTCTTTCCCTGGCTTCAAACTGTGGCACTAATCACATTCCTGTAATTAAATGTTAATAGAAAAGGTATAATATTGTCTTTGGCGCTCTCTTTTTGAGAGAAAAAGAGAATTGAGTGGTAGTTAATGACTTGAGAAGCTGCACAGCCTCTGTGCAATCCCATGCCATGCACAGCACTGTGCTCAATACCAAAACCTCGACAACTGCAGTATCCTACATTCCTTTTGGAAACTTCCTCTCTGTATTTAAATGAATTTGATCTTTCCTACTGATACAATAGGAACAGTGAATAAAAGCAGGTCTCCCTGACAGCACACGAATATCTATGCTTGTGGAATATCCAAACCACGTTTCTCTGTTCTGGAGTTGCTTACTGGTAGTTATGGCTTCCTGTGTCTTTGGGGTTTTTTTGTATTGGTTTGGGGTTTTTTTTTGTTTGTTTGCTTTTTGGGTTTTTTTTTCCTGGCTGCTTCAGAACAGACAGAAAAAAAAAAAAAAAGGCAATTGGAAGATTAATGACAATTGGAATTAATTCTAGTGGCCCATCAACCACTACTCAGCCTTAAAGGAACACTGAAGGGAAAAGAAGCTTCAATGAACAGTTCAAATATGAATTAATTCACAGTTTTAAATAAGCACTGGGAATTATTAATTGTAATTATTTTATGGTAGGAAGTGTGTTATCTTCTGAGGCAGTTTCTCAGTGGAAGTTTGAAGACAAGCAAGCAACACTTCCCTCTTGCACTTTAAAGGAAACAGAGGATGCTTTTTTCATGGTCCATACAAAGATATTGGTTCTCAGATTGAAGTGTCTGAACTGTCTGCCAGTGTTTTCCTTTTGAATTGGAGAAATTCTGTGACTTTATTTTGCTCTGAACTCCTCCCTGCCTGGGACTCGTGAAGCTGCTGAGAGCTCAGCTTATGGATAAAAGTCTTGAGCTGCATCTCCTGCAGTAACATTCCCGAATTCTGGTGGATCCGCAGTGCTGGAGTGGGGCCTCCACAAAGGGCTGGTCCTGCCAGGAGAGGGGAGCTCAGGAGGAAAGCATCCCTTCATATCAGGCTGACTTGCAGCTTTGAGGAGTCAGAGAAGCGATTCTGAAATATCAAAATGTGTCATTTTGATTAAAAAGACAATCAAAACAGAGCCTGTCAAGTCCAATTTTAGAGGTTAAAAGAAATTCAGCTCCTTAATCTGATTTGGAATGCAAATATTTTCATGTTTGAGGTTTTTTCCGACCCAGAAATTTTGAACTTAATTCAACTTCTATTATAGCCTGGCAGAAACCTCCAGTGCCTTTGATTCTTCTGTTCATTACAGAGAAACCTTAAATTAAAATGAGAATGGCTTTGGTTTATCCAAATGAGAAATTCTTCATCAAAGTTTGCTCTCAGAGCAAACCAATGTGAGGGCTTTCCAATATAGAGCTATTGCCTCTTTGAAAATGCAGTTAGACCAAAAAACACCGTCCAGATTGTGTTATCCTTCCCCTGCAGTAGCCTGGGAGAGCCTGGCTGTTCAGCAGGCAGAGGAGCAGCAGATGGAGAGGCTCTGGGCTGTGTATTCAGTTGAGTCCTTGTCAGTCTTATGGCTTTTGGGCAAATAAATCACTGCTACTTTCTTCATTTGCAGAGTGCAAGTAATAGACCTTAACTCTGAGGAGTGCTTAATGGACTGATCTATCTCCAGACATTTGCTCCTGCCACAGAAACAGAAGAATAGTAACGTGCAAAGCCAGATTTCAGCTTGTTTTGTTTAAGGTTGTTAGTTTTAGGGTGGGATTTAAAAACTACTCGGTGTGTGGTTTAGGTTTTATTCCCCCATGCAAGTCTGTGCCAGCTTCATCCCAACTGGAGCTGAACTTTGCTTGTTAGAAATCTCCCCACTCTTAATTTTCTTTAGTTACATAAGAAGAAAGGTGGTATTTAACAAGTAAACAGTAGAAAATAGTTTCCTTTTGATGCTTCCAGTAGTATTATGTAATAATATAATTTAAAAATAATTATTTCTCTGCTTTTTCTTGGGCTGACTTGGGCAGCAGAGGAAGGTCTATGCTTCAGGAGATTGCTGTCTGGGAATGTTAGCAGCTGATACAATATTCATGGCACTGGGAGGAACATCCACTGTACTTCCTGCAGTTAATTCAGGGAGCATGGGATAGCAGAGCTTCCTCAGAGCCCCTGAGTCAACAGGAATTTGTCTGAGATCAGCAGAGAGATAGAAGAAAATTATAGATGTGGTGAATAGAGGGATCATCTCCTGCTCTCTGCTCTTCCCACAACTTGTGATGCTGTTCCTGCTGGGCAGAAAGAAGTTTGGGGTGAAGTTTTTATCAGGAAGGTGAGAAAAATGCCAGTTAGCTGTGTCTCTCCAAAGTGACTGCTATGGATCATAAAGAATGGAAATTCAGAGCATCCTGCCTCTGTTCCTGCCACCACAGCTGCTCCTTGTGCAGCACCACTCTGGATGGAGGAGAGGGCTTTTGGCTTTTAAACTGTAAGTTGCTGTTTTGATCCTGGGTAGCCTCTGAAGGGCCCTGCCCTCTGACAGCTTTCCTGTGGCCCGTGTGGGGATGATTTATTGGCTCCTGTACCCTCATTTTAAAATAAACACACCTGTTTGGTGCTGGTCTGCATTCAGGTCAGCTCTAAACTGGGATTTTACCTCTCTGTATGGGTTTTTTGCATTTTAAAGTACATGTTCCACCTTAATTTCCTGCTGTTCCTGCTCCTACAGATGGATAGCTGTGTCAGCACAGGCACATTCTGCTTCTGGAGCCTCAGGGCAGCCTCTGCCCGGGGCTGCCTCTGGTGCCTGCCACGCGGCAGGTGAGGCTGTTCCAGGGAGCCGCAGGTGACTTTGTGTCCCCGTTTTTCCTTCAGGTGGAACAAGAGCCAGCTCAAGCAGTGAGGAAAGCATTTTTCCTTGTATGCAGGAGCCTAATGCAAACAAGTGGCTGTGTCGTGAGAGCAAACAGGGATCATCAATCTCAGGGAGATGTGGGCCGAGAGAGCTGAGCTGTGCACGTGGCTTGGGTGAGGTGTGAGGTAGAAATGTGTCTGTGATGCACCACAGGAAGCTTCCTGTTGCCATTTGCAGCTTGGGAGTTCTTTCTTGGATTATCTGGAAGAGGACTAGGCCAGGCACTGCTCATTCCAGTCACTGCTGAGCTCTGAATTCCATTTAAGAGCCCGAAACAACCTTGTGTTTCCGTGAAAGCACTGCCCTGTGCTGGATGGGAATCCACTCCCTCACTAGCATCCCACCAGCTGCCACCATGAGCATCAGGATTCAGACACAGGGAATGCCTGCTCTATATTCTACCTGCACTTCCAAGAACTTCCCCCTTTTAATGGCCAACTTGGGCATTATGAGATCCATATGCTTAGGCAGACTGTCTAGAAGCTTTTAGACTTGTGAGGAGGCACTCACGAGCTAAATTTGGAGCCATTAAACCACAGCTCTTCTCCTGAGGGAAATTTTCCCTAAACAAAAATGGGATTTGATCAAGATGTTCCTGTTTGCATTGCAGCTTTCATTCCCTGGAGGGGTATTTCATTAACATGTGACATTCACTGTGGATTTAGAGAGGTGATATTGAAAATGGATATAAAGGAGATAGGGCAGACATAACATTCCTGTATTGGCTGGGAAGGAATAGGGCATTAAAGGGATGGGGCACTAAAAGATGGAGAGGAGCTTGGTGGGGTTATAGTGAGAGAGAGGCAGCAGTTCATGTTTGGAGCATCCTGTACCTTAAAGGTATTTTGAGTCCTTTCCTCTGATTTTGGGACATTGAATTGAGAGGAGCTGGTTCTTGAGGTGTCCAAGGTTCTTTCCTTCCCAGATGAGAAATTACTGAATAATAGAATTGTTGAGGTTAGATGGTGTCTCTAGAGATCCTTAAATATCTTCTCTGTCCTCAAAGCAGGGTCAGTTGGAGCAGGCTGCTCTGGGCCTTGTCTAATTTTAAATATCTCCGAGGATGGAAACTCCACAGCTTTTGTGGGCAAATCTGTTTTAGTGTTCAATCAAGGTTGTGCTATAAATTAATTCTTATGTTTAAATGGGAATAACAGCATTTCACCTCTTCCTCCGCTTGTCCTTTCCCTGGACACCAGTGAGGAGGGTGTTCCTGCATCACCTCCATTCCCTCCTCCAGGTGAGTCAGCTGTAGCTGTGGCACTGCTGCTCACAACAGTCCCTTGAGCACAACTTCTTGGTGTCTTCATCCCTTCTTGATGTTTTGCCTAAATCTGTCTTTTCTTCCGCTTACCTGTTGTCACACTCAGGGGCTCTCAGACCTTCTCTCACCATTAGCTCACCTTTGGTTTCTTTCTCCCTGCTGTTGGCACGGGGCTGAAAGCAGACTCCTGTATCTCCCCCGTGAACATCTGCTTCATTTTTGTCAGCCTGGTGGACAAATCTGAAAACAGATTTAAGTAAATCTGTGGCAATGGGCATGTTAACGAATGAAGGTGTGGGTGGGGATCAGTCACACCTAGATGATAAAAATCTGGAGCTAATTTATAATGGGAATGAAAGGCCATTTAACTGCTATAACAATAGTCAGAGTGGTTTGGATCCTAAAGCTCATCCTTCAGGGAGATAGGAGAGAGCTCCCAGAGAAAAATTTCTGTTTTATCTTCTCCACCCTTCCCCTAATAAAAATTTCTGTATTAGCATCTATGTAAAAAGATTAAAGTTACATTTTAAATAATCAAAAATCAAATATTCATCTCTCTTAAAAACACTGTCTAAATAAACCTGGCTATTTTAGAGCTGTGGCATTACTTAAGAGCTCTGGGTGCATTATCTTGGTAACCTTTGTGAGCTGTTATTAACAGAGCTGCACAGATTCTCAGAGGAGCAGTTGCAGTTCAGGAGGAGAGGGTTGGACTGAGGACACAAATCACAGAGCTCCAACCCCTCAGTCAAAATAGGTGGAGATATTTAAAGAGGCATTGGTAAATAAAATAACTGCTCAGAATAAATAAGGAGGGGGAAGGTGTCCCATCCTTATTTTTATTATAAAGTGCAAGGTAACAGTTTTCTTGCATGTCACAACACATCCAGAGCCTCTGGGAATGATTAACCCTTGCTGTCCCTGGCAGGTCAGAAGGCTCAGGAGTGTTTTCTGCAGCTGGCAAAGGCAGATCCACACTTCTGACCTGCCAGATGTAACCCAGAAAAAGCCCACAAGTGGCAGAAGTGCTGCACATCTATAGATCCCTTCCTGTGTGTTATACAGCTACTCCCTGCAAAATCTGCTTCTGTCCTTCACTAGGATAAATAAGTTGCTGGTAGTGTCATTTTTATTGGCCAGATGTGCCCAAACAGCTGGAGCTGCCTCACTGCTGCTATGTCAGTGCCCTTCCCACTGACTGGGTTTTTCTCCCTTTAATATTCCCATTATGGCATATTTTTAGCTTAATTAGCAGCAGTCCTAATCTGCTTTTTTTTTTTTTCTTGGCATTTGGAGGCTGCAGGAGAGGTACTGGGGAGGCAATGGGTCTCTTCCCAACCTCGGCACAGTTGGCTGTGCTGATTTGATACTGAAGAGCCATGGAAACTAACTCTGTAAATAATTTTTTTGCATCTCAGGGCAGGCTTTTCCTATTTTCCAGGTATTTTCTCAGTTGCACATAGCCTGTGCACTTCTGGAGTCAGGAACAGTGAAGTCAGCAGACTCCATCTTTGGTAAAACAAACCTGAATCAAAACCACTGCATTTCCCACCATGATTTACAGCAGTTATCTGTCAGCCCTAGTGCCTTGTTTCCAGCTGTGTCCAACACCCAGCCCTTAAGAGAAAGGCAGTGCTCCTCCCACCACGGCAATCCTTTGGATAAAATAACCCTGTCATGATCTGCTTCCTCCAAGTGCAAGTCTGAGTGTGAATCTGTATTTTCCTGTCTATATACTATGAGGAAAAATGACATTTATGCCATTCTACCTTGTCAGTGTTAGGTGCAACCAATTATTTCAGCTGATGGATCTGCTTAGTCTCTAGGAGCTGTAGCTCTTTGATATCTAGTGAAAGTATTTGCCACTTTCAGTGCTTTACATCTTCAAAGCACTGTATAAACACTTAATTTAGTACAGAACCCACTAGGGATGGTAAATGAATGAAGAATGTACAAACTTCCACTTAGAGGACTAAAAGGCCTTTCAGGGAGATGATGGAAAGTTACTCTTGCTTTACACAGCACATAATTTATGCCACTGCTGGTTTGTACCTGCATATTGCCTCTAAGGGACACCTCTGGTCAGATGATGAGATTGAAACCTCCTCCACCCTCCTTCACCTTATTTTCAGCCATTCCTTTTATCCATGTGAAACACCACGCTTGATCCCCTGATAAATACAGTGGATATTCCAGGAAGGGTGTTTGCTGGCCCGGGAACTTCCAGCTGAACCAAGCAGAGCAGTTGGACTTGGTGCTTTCAAAGTCGTTTTCCAACCTAAATGATTTCTGTTTCAGTGAACAGCCAAAGTTTCATCATAAAAAATTTCACTGCTGTTCTTGTACCCAGGTTGTGCCCTGAGTGATCTTTACCTGGTTTTGCCAGTGCCAGGGTGTCTGGTTCCTGGTGCTTTGCTGCCGTGCTGGATGAGAGGTCCTAAGGAGCCTGTGGCTTAGCTCCAGTGGATTTCCAGTGTAGAGCAAACACATTTTCAGAGTCAGATCTGAGAGCAAGTCCAGGCATCTGGAATAACAGTTCTTCTCTCCTGTTCCTGCTTCCTCTCCTTTGCCTTCAGTCAGTGTTCTCAGCCTTTTCTCAACATCGAGTCTGCTCTACCCAAAAAAAGGTGTTTATTCCAGCTGCTGGCATCATTATTGTTACCAAATAAACTGCAAAGCTTAATAAACGGGGGGTGATGAGTGATCTTAATTTGTTGCAATTAAAACTGCTGATTCCCCGCCAGTTATGGGGACTGGAAGTGTTAATCTAACTCCCACTGAACTTCCAGAGTTTCTTTTCTCTTAATCCAAGCAGAGACATGGAGAGAGGGGTCTGCCTTCCAAGGCCCAGCACATTTTGTGTGGTGCTCTCTGCTGTGTTTTGCAGATCACCTTGGGCTGTTTCTCAGCTTTGGCTGAGTAAATAAATACCTGTGGAGGCAAAATTAGAGATGGGGCTCTGGGTGGTCACTGCTGGCTCCCAGGGCTTCAGCACAGGTTTTGGTGTGAGCTGGGCTGCCCAGGGATGGCACTCAATAGTCCTGGGAGCTGAAACTCCTCAGTGCCTTCCTGCCACTGTCCAAAGGCTCCCCTGGCAGCTGCTGTGCACACCCAGCTCCCAACCACACAGCTGTGCTTCGGATCAGTGACAGGCTCAGAGCAAACAACTTTGAGCTCGTGCCCAACAGACATGATCCACAGCAGGATCTATTTTTGCTTTATGACATCTGATTCTCAGAGGTGTTTCCATCCTCCTGCAAGTGTTGGGTTTGATGTGGTGTAGTCATTAGTGCCTCCAAGCAGCTGCTTCCCGTTGCTGTGCTCTGAATCCCTCATGGATTTTGTAGTAAAAATCTAACACGAATTACCTTGCTAATCTATCTTTTGTAAATACCACCGCAAAAGAGGCAAACTTTGTATTGGTGCATCCTTTCATTATTATGATAATTAATTTCAATTTATAACTAATTAATGCTCTTCTACGTCTAACCTGCCCCCTATTAGCAGTAGCAAGTGGGAATCAGTGTGTGAATTGCAGATGCTGGGCTGTGCACAAAGGGAAAAACTCACTGGCAGCAGCCCCTTTGCAGGGGCAAGGATCCTGCAGGGAGCTGCCTCTTCTCTTCCCTCCTGTCCCACTTCCCTCTGCTGTAAACCATGATGGATACACTGGGCTTTCATCGCTGAGAGGTGCGAGGAGGAAGGTGAGAAGTGGGAATGCCTTGTAATTAAAAGTAGCAATTTAGCTGACAGTGTGATCAGAAATATAAACCTGCCTGGTGGAGCAAAGAGAGGGGAGGAGGAACTCAAAATCTTGCTGTGCACAGGTGCTCTTTGATCTCAGCTCTAATTCAGAGCAGCCCAGTCCTGCTGCAGGTGGCATTAGATAAGAGGATGAATTCCCTGGATAGATTTTGCTGGCACTCTGAAGCAATTAGCTTCTGCTTGTTTGTAAAGTGAACATAACCAGATATTCCCCCTCTTCCTAAAAAAGGGTTTGAGACATCACCATCTCCCGAATGGATTAATTATGGTTTTATTTCCCTCCTGGATCAATTATAGAAGTCTATGCTACTGGGTTTGCTAGTGGGGTTTCTTGTTCCCTTTCTCTCTTTCTCTCTCTTCTCTTTTCTCCCCTGAAAGGTGCTCCCGAACTGAAATCCCTCTTCATGGGTGTAAAGCAGAAAGTTCAGAAACTCTGTAACATTAAACTGAGACCCAGATGGTTTCAGTTCAAGGGCCAGGAAGTTCCTCACTGGCAGGTGATGACATTCCTCAAGGTGGAGGGGGAATGGGGCAAGACAAAAGAGTGCCTGGGGGAAGCAGAGCCGCCGGTCAGGGCTGGGATGCTGCGCGCCCTGCTCGGTGCTCCAACATTATTTTCCAGACTGTCTTTATAGTGGAATACAAATCCGTGTGGCTACTTTTCTGCTTTGTCCTAACTTTGTGCCAAATGACCCCTGCGAGGAGTAATGACGTGCATTAGGAGCTGCAGCTGGGCCCTTGCAGCTGCAGGAAGCTGCTCTGGCTGTGTAGAGCAGGTGAGGCAGGTACGACAGTGCTCAGGAAGGCAAACCTGCAACCCTGTGCTAGAGACTCACCTTAACAGGTATTTCCTTGCTGGTGATCTGTAGGCTTGACTGAACACAGCTTGGGAGGCACAGGAGAAGTCCCAGTTTGGGGGAGAGGTGTGCTGCTCCATCAGGGGTCAGCTCCTAGGGCTGGAGGAAAGGTCCCGTTGCAGCTTACAAAATGCACATTTTAAACAAACCTCCTTTCTCTGTGAGGAAACGCACAGCTAAAGGGAGGCGAGAGTTCAGGCCACTTTCTCATCTTACTCTGTACGTTCTTCAAGGCGGATCCAAGGACCCTTCTGCAGAGTGCCCTAGGAAGCGCTGGGATTGCATTTGGAGCCGTGGCTCACCCGAGTCCTTCCCTCCAGCAATTAGTTTAACAAATCAGCTCTCTCAAGATCCTCAGTCATTTGCTGCCTCACAGTGTAATTGTGCGTGACTGTTCCTCATTAGACAGCAATATTTACCTCCAGGGAATGAGGATTTCAGCCTGGGATGAATCAAACTTTGGCAAATGTCACTGCCTTTGTCAGGACTGAAATAAATGAGCCGGCCTCGAGCGCGTGTGGCTTTCAGCACCTGGGTATGGTGTCACTGGCTGCCAGTGGGGGAGGCAGGGAAGCTCTGACAAAGCTGATGCTTGGAAACCCCGTTCCTTTCCCGTGGAGCAGAATTCAGAACCTCAGCAACGCTGGAGAGTGTTTTATCGTGCACAGCTGGGTTCCACTGGGGACCAATTGGCAGGGAAGCCTCATTCGTACCAACGCTGCACAGGCTGCCAAACTTGTTAGCAGTTGTGTTTTAGGATGTGCACATCTGTGATCCTGACTGGCAGCCAAGCTATTTAGCCTATTTGTGCAGGAATGCAAGAGGTACATTCCGGCTCTGAGAGCCTGAAGGTCGCAGTTCTCCCTTAGGTTCCTCTCTGCAGGAGAAGGTGGGAATCCTCCTCTGTTTAGGGTTTTAACAGAAGGGGGGTAAAGCCCTGCTTTGCTCCCTTTATCATGTATTACATTATCATTTTGTTTCTCTTTTGTTGCATTCATGCAAATCTGTTCCAGACAGTGGATTCTTATCTCCAGGGTCCGAGCACAAGAAGTTAATGAACCGTTTGAACTCCAGTAACCACTGATGTCTGTAAACTGAATAACCCAGGCTGCAGCTGCCAGAGCTCCCCTGAGTGCTGCAGAGGGATTGAGGGGGTGGCAGGGAGAGGAGGAGTAGGGGAGTTCAGAGAAGCAAACTGGCCTGAGATATTTTTTTACTCGTTTTAGCAGTAGTTCAAACTTTAGGGTTGGTGCCCTCCATTGAAGCAGAAAGCAGGAAAAGCAGAAGGACCCAGTGTAGGTAATTTGTCCCTGCAAAGGGAATTTGTTTCTTTTTGGGCTTGGAGGATATTTATCAGGAGATATCAGAATATGGCAGAGGCTGCCTGGTGACTGCTTGAATTTTTTCAGTGAATCTCTGGATGTGCTTTGTGGGCAGATAAGGGATCGATCGGAGTTTCCATGGCTCAGAAAGGGTGCTCCCTGCACCTGTGTGCTCCTGAGGATGCCTGGTGTTGGGATCAGGCCAACAGAGCCACTGCCTTCAAATGCCCTGACTTTTTTCAGAGATTACTGCAAGTCCATGTTATTCTCTGATGTTTTACGTTATCAGTATTAAGCAGTAAATGGATTTTTCCTCATGGTCTGGAGGTTTCCAAACATAGAAGAGCAGACAGGTATTTCTGTTAGGATACCAAGTGGGCTCAGCCTGCCCTCCTCAGTGGTAGAACTTGGGGCAATAAAAAACATCAACTCTGTTGTGGTTATGAACTAAAAAAAACCCAAACAAAACACACCAAAAGAAAAGGAAAAAGACAACAACAAAATATCAAAACAAAAAAAATGGAGAGGACTATTTACAAGAACATGGATTCCCACTGCCAGAGGGCAGGGTTGGTTGGGATATTGGGAAGAAATCCTTCCCTGTGAGGGTGGGCAGGCCTTGGCACAGGGTGCCCAGAGAAGCTGTGGCTGCCCCTGGATCCCTGGCAGTGCCCAAGGCCAGGCTGGACAGGGCTTGGAGCCACCTGGGACAGTGGAAGGTGTCCCTGCCATGGCAGGGGTGGCACTGGATGGGCTTTAATGTTCCTCCAACCTAAACCATTCTGTGATTCTAATGGAGCTCTGTCAATTCAGGATGGCCAAGCAAAAGGAGTCTGGTCACAGCTGTTCTAAGATCTGAGCTGGTACTCTCAAAGTTTTGGTCAAATTTCAGTGGATGGGTGGGGTTTGTTCGGCTTCTGACCCCTGAAGAGTGAGATCCATCTCTGTGAGGTGTCTGTGTCACGGACGGCTGCCCTGGAGCGATTCCACAGCTCCCTTTGGAGCCCCTGGAGAGGAATAATAGGTGTTCTCCAGGATGATCCATCTCACCAAGACTTCTCCAGGAGGATGGGATGACATTCAGAATAAAAGTAGCAGTTTCTCTTTGATAACTGCAAAGAGAGCAGAGGTGATGTGGGTGTCTGTTCTAAACATCTAAGACCTGAGTAAATCCCACCTGTCTTGATTTCTGTTCCTTGCTGAAGCTGGTGGGATTTCAAGTCATTCAGTGTGATGTGAGGGAAGTTCAACCTTCACCAAATCAAGCTTGAACTGCCTGTGTCAGATGTGGAAGCTGTTCCACTTTTGTGCTAAACTTCTCAGGATGGAGAATGGTTCACTTTAACGTGTCAGCTGAAAAATCATTGCTGTTTGAATTATGACAGTAAGAAAAAAAAAAACATATTCTTTTGATCTCTATGATAAAACAGGATGTGGAGATTTGGAATGAGCCACTGTCCAGGGATATTTGAGCACATCTCAGTGTATCAGCTTAAAAGCTGGATAGATGCAGATATTCAGAATTCTCAAAGATCTTACTTTGTTGCACTCATTTTAATGCTTTTCCAGGGCACCACAGTTCATTCTCTTCCTTGCGTTTCACATGCAAAGCATCTGGTTTAAATACAAATTAGTCTGAAAACAATCCTCTTTTTCCTTTAAATTTTAAAAGCTTGGATTTAGCTTTTAGACTCATTAATATTCACAAACACTGCTTAGTTAAGCTTGCTTTAATTTCTCTGTGTGCTTTGTTAACAGGGATTATAGTGATGTTTGCATTTGCATGTGAGACTTTTAGTATTCTGCAAATTTTGGTCATTATTATGGAAAAATGTTGAAAATCTGTCTCAGTCTCTCCTGTACTTTCTCTAACTCTTGTACTTCTTGATAGCTTTGTGAGAGTGTTTCTTTCCATATTTATTAGGTGGATTTTGCATTTCTCTTTGAAAGGCGTTTGAGAGTTTTGGAACCCCAGAGGAGAAGGAGACTCTTGGTCTCCAGGCACGCCTTTGGCACTCGGCATCGCCAGGGGAAGGTGCTTCTTCGAGTCTGGCAAGCAGATCAGCCTTAGAGCAGCCCCAAATTTGCACAGCCTTTCCCTCAGCCAGTGGGACACCGTCAGCCTTTGTCACCAGCCTCGGCCAAACGAGCTGGAAAGCACAGCAGCCTTTTCCTGATGATGTTCTGGAGCCAAAGCCTGCTCCCAGCGACACACCTGGGTCTGCAGGCAGTGCCTGGCTGCCCAGGCCCTGGAGTGTTTACAGAGGGATAATCCTGCGCTGCTTTTCTCCCTGCTTAACTCCAGACGTGCTCAGCGTTGTTGAAAAGGGGCAGATGAGCGACTCTGGCAGCTCCAGCCCTCCCTGTCCTGGAAGACTCAGCCTGAGCAGCGCTGGCTGCTCCCTGGGAATGCCAGGGCTGTATCCCAGGGCTGTATCCCAGCCCTGTCCTGCTGCAGGGATGGGGACAGAGCTCCTCCACCCCTGGCTGGGGCAGCAGCCAGTGCCCAGCCCATGGGGCACTGAAGAGCTGAGACCAAGACCGATGCCACCAACTCATCTCCGGGCAGCAACCATTGCTGGTGTTGGGTTGGGATGGTTGGGATCACCTTCTGAAAAGTGGGAAGGTTTGATTTGATTTCCTTTTCCTCTTTTTTCCTGAATCACAGCTTTAATGTAGGAACTTCAGGTTTGGTTGGTTGGTTTTCTTAAGTATACCAACATTCCCAAGACACATGACTGTCAATGTAGTGCCTTCTTAATGCTTATTTTTGGAATTCATTTCAGCTCCCTAAGCCAAGTCTTCCCTTTTGTTAGGTGCTGCTGGCCCCTTGATCCTTTACTGCTTGGGGGAGGGACAGCTCAGACTGGCTGGCTTTTTATAGGAACTCAGTGACAGAGGAGTTTGCAACTGAGGCAAAACTTGAATCTTCTCATTCACAGAGCACATGTCACTGCCCAGGCTGCTGGGGGTGACAGCCCCTCCACCTGGGGGAAATTCACCACTTCTCTGTTGAAATCGTGTCCTTGACAATGTCAGTGAGAGGAAGCAGGTGTTATAAACCTGCTCTTACGAATCTTGCAGGGTTTTTTGCCTGTCTGTTCTTGCACTGTAGCACAGTTTATTTTCTTCCCCTGTCCTGTCAGCCTTAGAGCAGCGCTGTAGCNTCTGCCCATTCTTACACTGTAGCACAGTTTATATTCTTCCCCTGTCCTCTCAGCCTTAGAGCAGTGCTGTAGCATGATTTTCCTGATAACTCCACCTGGATCTTGTAGAGAAGCAGTTTTTGGCAGAAATTGTCTACAGAGACCTCTCCCTCCTATATTAACGACATAGACAGCTCTGTCAGTCTTTGGAGGACCTCAGGTTATGGGTTTTTTGTCCCATCTTTGCTAGCAGGAACATCTGGCTGTGTGCCTGACTAACATTTTCATGGGCTGCTGCTGTTCTAAGCCATACAGGGAAATCAGTGCCTGAGCAGAGGTTGTGCCAGAGCACCAGGGCAAAGCTGGAGCTGAGCAAAGCTGCTCTGCCTTTCTCTGGACTTTTCAGCTTGAACTTGGTGCAAGTGGCTCATGTGAGAGTTGGGGGAAGGAAGAGAACAATAGGCCATGTCCTACAGGCAGCTTCCCTGCGGATGAGCAGTAGCAGGATACAGATTGCTGCACCATGCTGTGGCTGATCAGGAGGAGCAGTTCTCCAGTGTGTGTAATTTAGGATTAAGTTCCTTCTCCCTGCAGAGGCAGCAGAGGTCTGCTGAGGCAAACCAGGAGATTATTTTGCTTGAGATGTTACTGATGCTTGTCTGAGCCCTGGGTTTGCCATAGGAGCTCAGAGTGAGAATTCTCTTTCCTCTCCTCTCCCTGCCTAAAATCTCCCAACTCACAAATCAGCAGCCAAATGAAATTTGTACATCCAGGAACTTGCCATGCAGAGGGAACTTCTTTTTCTGACTTGTTTTGACTGCATCTTGCATATTGCACCTTCTCTTGGAATCTTTGAGAACGTGTTCCCCCCAGTGTGTAATTTCATGCATCCCTGTAATTTATCACTTGTACAGTTTTGGCTTGTGTAGCAAGAGATGCAGCAGAATCTGTAAATCAGATAAAACATTACTGCGATCACACAGTAAGTGAAACCTTCATTTCATACAATGTCTTCAGTGGCTCTTGGGTGTTGTTTTTTGAGGGGTGTGAGACATCAAGGGGAAAAGAATGCAATGGAATTCTCTGAGAGATCACCTTTTGCATTTGGATTTGGCAGGAAATAATTCATTAATTGAGTACCAACTGTGTGCCCAGTCCCAGTGCTGTGGGGTGCATCACAGGACTGTGGAAGAAACAGCAGGGGAAAGCCCTGGTGTAACTTTTAGGGATATTCTTTCCCACTTCAGCTAGAAAGAGGCAGAGGGTTAATGAATCTTAGGATTTGTTTATTTATTTATTGAAATTCAGTCTGATGGATTTAGGGTGTTCTGTTATCTGTGTCAGTGTCTAATCCTTTGTTGAATCAGTAGCAGGATGCAGTTCTTTGTTTGCTCCAATTTAATAAATCATGGGAAGGGTTGGCAGGGGGGGATAATAGTTTCTGTACCTTTTTGACTTAGTGTGCTTCATCCAAAGTTCCATTAAACTAATCTGTCCTGCTCAGAAAGAGGCGGGAACCTGAAGGTAACTAAAAAAATCTAGCAGAGAAAGCAAATAATCCCTTTATTTAATAGAAGTACCAATTAAAACTTAGGTGCATGACAATCCCATTTGTAGTTTTGGGCACCATTCTGAATTTGTGAAGGAGATGCACTTATGTTTTTCTTGCTCTTGCCTATTTATCTGCTTTATAAAGTCAAATTATGGTGAATATTACTCTGGAGAATCTTGTAAAGTTGTGTGAATCAGTCCCTTTAAGTGAAGATTGTAACCTTGGGAGGTGCGGCTTGAAAGCTTTCGGTGGTTATGAATTGTTCTCTGTTAAATTTCTTCATAAGGATTCACTTCTCTGCTTTTACTCTGTATTTGCTGCTTTTTCACTGCAGCTCCTGCTGCCCCTGAACCCAGCTCTGGTCACAGATGTATTTCATGAGTCTCTATGGAGCCCTGGTGACTGTGCTCCTGCAGATCAGCATGGAATGGTTCGGGTTAGAAAGGATCTGAAAGCTCTTCCAGTGCCACCCCTGCCATGGCAGGGACACCTCCCANCTCCCTGTCAAAAGTCACTCCCAAGCTCTTTTATAAGCTCCCTCTAAGTACTGACAGGCCTCAGTGAGGTATCCCTGGAGCTTTCCCTTCTCTGCACATGTCACACGGAGTGGATTTTGGGTTGGGATTTGTGTATTCAAGTGAATAAAAAGATGCAAAACCCGGTTCTCTTCTTGTATTTCAAACCATCAAAACTTTTGCGGCCAATATTGCACTAAAAAATCATTGCTGGCTTTAGTGTTGGAGTTTCTGCTTTCGGATACTGATTCATTTGGGGTTTTTTTGTTTAGTTTTGTCACTTGAGTAGCTCCAGCAGAGTAGTGGCTGGAGATCAGTGTGGTAAGAGGCAAAACACTTTATCCTGTCGAGTACATGCATGTGTGGTTTTGAGTCCTGCTGACTCAGATCAGAGTGCTTGAGATTACACAAAGGAGTATCAATAGAGTTTAAAAGACTTGAATTAAAATAGAGAATTTGCCGCTCCAAGATAAAGTAAAACAATGATGTTTTGAGATTTCGTTTTAAAGTTTAACAAAATAAGGTTGTTGGAACTGCAAAATCGTAGAGCATCACCAATACGGAAGTAATGAAAGAGGCAGAATCACTAAATCTTCCATAATTTGTTTTGGTGCAGCAAGCCCTGCCTTGCTGGATCGAACTGAAATAAAGGATGATCTGAGAAGTGGCTGTTGAGGCTGTGAAAAGACTTTTTCAGATGTGCTTCCTTCTCATTGCCTGTGCACACACAAAAGCTGTTTGTGTATCTCACCTAAATGGAAATTAATCATTGAATAACAGACAGAAATGTTAACTATCTTTTATTTAGGGTCAGCAAGTCTTCACTGTGGATAGTTTTTGTTGTGGTATTATGGGGTGGAAACAACCACATATATAGCCCCAGTAGTAAGGGATTAATCACCTGAAACTTCACTGCTGCAGAGATTTGCTTTGTTTTGATTGAAGCATTTAAGTTTTATCAAAGCTACAAGGTATTATTTGCATCCAGAACATCCGAACACAGGAATGATTTTGAGCCTGAGGCTTAAGGGATGTTTGTGCTTCTGTGTGAGGCTTAATGTAGCATCAAGGTTTAAGAATTGCCGTGTATGTGACACATTAATTTATTACTGTGAGAGAAAAGAAGGAATCTAAGGCAAAGAGAATAAAGATCCCACAGGAGCAGTGAAAACACCCAGTTGCACAGATGTGCGAACTGTGAAGCTTAGCAGTGGTAAAGATGGGATTATTGTTTCTGGAAACGTGTGGCAATTATGCACTCTGCTTTGGAGACCAGGAGTCCTTTCATGCACTTGCTCATTTTGGGATGAGAACTGCCAAGCAACAGAAGAGCTGTGCACTAACAGGAGTTCTCTGATTACAGAGAAAGGTAATTGCGAAATCAGGTTATTTTTTTCTTAAAGGAACAACAATAAGACGTGCTTCCAAAGCAAAATCACAATTTTCTAGGTTTAATAAAGTTCTGAAATATTTTTCTCTAGCTAAATCTTTTCATTTATGTGCTTTATAGCTTTCAGTTTATGGTATCCCATGCAGGGATCAGTGTTGCCAGATTTGCTCTTATGAACCTATGGTAATTCTGAAGAAGGGGAGCTTTGGAAACCCTCAAAGAAATTCTTCCCCATGAGCTCCTGGCACAGGTTTTCTAGGGAATTTCTGGCTGTGCCATCCCTGGAAGTGTCCAAGGCCAGGTTGGATGGGGCTTGGAGCAACCTGGGACAGTGGAAGGTGTCCCTGCCCATGGACCTTAACTTTAAGGTCCCTTCCAACCCAAACCATTTTATATTTCTGCCTTGAACTGGTTTTCTTAAGACAGCTGGGAAAACTGGCCAGGTTAGAAATATAAACATTCAAGCCTAAGTTGAACTGGAAATGAGACTCCTGTGTGGACTGTGGTGAAATCTGGAGCGGTCAGATTGAAATGTTTCTCTTTTTTCCCTCGTCTTTGAGTTGAGTTCTTACAGCTCTGGAACATTTGAAACGTTGTAGAGCAGCCAGAAAAGATTAACCAGTTGCTGGAATCCTCTTTGCTTTTGCCATAGTAATCACTTTTACTTGAAACAAAGCAATAGTTCAAACTCTGGATTATTATACTATCATAAGAAAATGCTTGTTAAGAATGAAAGAATTATGTTATCTACAGTTAAGACCATTTTAATATTCCATGGCTCTGTGGGCTTGAAGTCTTAAGTTATTGCCTTAAAATCCTCTCACATAAAATCCATAAGCTCGCTGAAAAAAGGGTTCTTGTTTCAGTTCTCTCAGAAGTGGGTGTTCTATTCTGCTCTCCTTCAGCCTGTCACCATCCTAAGGAAAACCTTGTGGAGAGTATTATGGGATGGGCTGTGTCACACCTTTGGGACCTCACTTTTCTAAGCAGAAGAAGTTTTTGCAAAATTGTGTGTGAAAATAGTCCTTAAAGCTCAGTCACAGGAATTAGGCCCAGGAGGGACCATCCAGTGGTACTGCATCTTGTGGTAGGCAAACTACTGGGTTTTGCTTATTTTTCCCTCACTCAGAGCCCAAAAAAGCATTACAGCTCTTACCAAACCTAGCTTATGTTTTGTCTAAACAAGTCTTTTAGAAACTTTTCATCTCAAACATTGAGATATGGCAGTTCCAGTCCTTCTCTTTGCCATTTGTACCAGTGGTTAATCACCCATACACTGTAAAAAATGTCTCCCTTCCTCCTAATTCGAAGTTGTCTGAGACCCTGTGGAACAGCAGCTGTGGATCTGACAGAACGGTGTTTCATGATCTTTTCCTGAAGTGATCTAATAATGTTTAACATCTGTGGACCACTTGGGGTTGCCAAGGTTGAAAAAGCCTTCAGTGAGAGAGTTTGGATTACAAAGGACACCCCGCTTTTGTGCTGCTCTCATACATGCACCCTTGATGACTATTTTAGAAATCAGGTGACATTTTGGTGTGCCTGCAGGTTTGCTGGACACGTATTGAGCTCTGAAGTATCAGTGTAAACATGTACTTGCTGTGTATCTTCATCTTCCATCCCTGGATGCATTCTGCATTCTCTGTGCTGCCCTAGAAAAAACCTGTCTCAGGCAGAAATAGTAACTAGGTTTGGGCAAATGTCGCAAGTGTTTTTTCAGTCCTAGAAAACTCAAAATTACAAGCTGGAGGGTGCACTAGTTTGTGCTTGAATTCAGGAGTCGTTTAAAAAAACCCTAACAAATGAACAAATAAAACTGTATCTCGTGCTCTGAACAAAGATCTGCAGCAGGTATGTTTGTGCTGCTTCATTTGGCCTGTCATAAATAAGAGTTTTGGTGGTACTGGAAGTCAGAGCTCGTTGTTTACTGAGACACATGTATTTGTAGGCAGGATAGAGGATTTGTGCCTGGAGGTTCCACCTTGTCTCTTCCTGGCTTTGTGAGATGCCCCAAAGGGCCTGGGAGGTGGGATGGTGCCAGCAGAGCTCCTGGGAGAGGAGAGTGGCTCTGGGGAAGTGCACAGGGATGTGAGCAGTGTCTGAGCTCATCAGCACAAAAACCATGCGAGCCCCAGAGCTCTGTCAGGGGTGGGGCTGCTGGAGAACAAACCTGGGGGGGAGAGCAGGGGGTGAGGGGATGAGAGCTGGGTACCTGTGCCTGCTGCAAAGGAAAATGGGGCTGCTGGTTTGTGTGTCAACCAAATTAATTTCCTGCTTGTGGGGCTTTGCTCTGCTGTGGCATCAGATACTGAGGGGTTTGTTTGTGTGGGTTTGTGAAGCACAGGCTGCTTCAGAGCACCTGAGAGCTAAGAGGCCAGTGCTGCTTGTGCTGGAAGCTGCAGAGGCTGAGCTCTGTGCTCTCTGTTTGCCCCTTAGGGCTCTTCTCCGGTTCTGGAGGGGGTGGTGTGGTCACTTGGGCCTACTGAAACAAGTGTAGGATTATACTGAGAACTGGAAATGAGAGAAGGGTCCCAGTCCTGGGATTCTACTACTTGAGAAATCCAGTCTTTGCTGCTCCTAGGATTTCCACTTGCAAAGCAACTTCTGTACAGGCTTAGCTTCCCTAGGGCTTTTGTGTCAGTGCCGCAGTGGGGCTGGAACCAGAGGATGTAAATGTCCCTTCCAACCCAAACCTTTCTGTGGTTCTGGGAAATACTGAGTGTGTGTAGCGTGTTGAGCCATCCTTGTGCAGCTGGGTGTCAAGGCTACAACCCAGCACTCCTCTCTCACCCTCTCCAGGCGTTTTGGGACAAGAACAAATTACCTGCTGGCAGAGGGACTGGGTGTTAAGTGTCCAGATTCAGCTCTTTGCTGTCCTCCTGAGGTTTTGTGCAAGTTTGATATAAATTTCCATGGTGTTAAGGACATGGGAGCAATACAGGAGCTTAGTGCCAGTTTGGAAAAGGTGTGGAGTGATTAGTTCCCACTGGTTTTCAGTAGGAGTTATGTGCCTGGCGGCTGCTTTCAGCCTTGCTAATTGACATCTTACAGCTCTAGGTACATAGCTACACATTAAAGTGTGTCCTGTGGTGCTTGTATGACAGTTTTTCACTCACACAACAGGGATGATGCTTCTTCATTTCACTATAATGACAAGGGAGGGCATGTGAAAAACTATGTTCCTGAATTCTGTGAGGAATCATGGGCTAAACATTTAAACTAATCCTTGGAACAGCTCTTGATCATAAGCAGCTCACTGCTCATAACCTCAGTTACCTCATTTTCTCAGCAACACCTGAAAGATTTTGTTTTTCAGTTGAAAGCTGAGTTTTGTACGAAAAAACAAAAAAGCCAAGTTTGTCTTTAGCTTGCCTCTGGAGCAAGGGGCTATGAGAACAAAACACTGGGGCAGAGGGAATTTCAGGGTGCTACAGCTGACACAAAGGATATTGAGGGGTGGGGGGGATGCTTGAATTAATTTCCTCTTGTTCCAGAAGACTCAACAGCCTCTGTTCTGTATCCCTGCAATCCCACTGCTTCCTGTGGCTTTGGAAGGGATGGGATTAGAGGAGCAGTGATTAAGATTATCCTTTCCTTTTAATGCTTGTGTTATGTCTGTGTTGGAATAGTCACTGTGATTATCCCCACACCCTGAGATTGATTTCTTGTCCTCGGATGATGGAGAAGGAGTGTGGCTTTCATGCAAACACATTGTGAGTGTAGAACAAACTCAATATTGGTTCTGAGCTCAGAGGATCTTTTTCTAGGCAGTGGTGTGATATAAAATCTTCTTGTATTTTGCCTTTGCATGAAAGATCCGCCTCTGGCCTTCAAATGCAATATTTTGGTCCATTCCTGCTGTTGGCCTCCTGTAATGTTTCCAGAAGTGGAATTGGTTTTTTACAGATTTGAAGTGCTGTTGTGTCGGATACCAGTCTGCAACGTGTTTAGCTTCAAATTATGCTATATTAAAGTTCAGTGAAGCTGAATCTGTTTTTATTTCTCTGCCAGCCAAATCAATATCCTTCATCTATTCGCCAATAGGAGGCAGAAAAAAAAGAATGGTTTATGTGGGTGGCAGTGCCTTGATTGGCACACGAGAGGAACAAACAGGAGCAGATAATTTGTTTTCTATTTTTCTATATGTTTTTGTTTTCTATGTTTTTCTGTTTTTTTATATTCGTGCTTCCTTGTTTTCCAAGTTCCAGTTGTTTTTTCTTCAGTAGGGTCTTAAGCAGTTCTCAAAATGATGGAATTTCAACTTCTGAGGAACACATGCTGTCAGGGTTTGTTGTCAGCTGTTCCCTAGCGAAACCCTTGAGGACCCCTCGTGCTGACACAGTCGATTCCCCTGGTGACACCTGGATCCACACTAAAAGAATGAGTTTACTTGGAAAGAAAAACATGAATATGACCAACTGCTTAAACCTGTTCCTGCCTAGAAGAAATGCTACGAAAGCCTCTTTCATTCTTAAGATGGCAGAGTTGTGGCATTTTGTTATTGCTCTTTTTGAGTCAGTTAGAACTGAAATGCCAGTTCAACAGGCTGTGAACAGAGAGCAGAAATTAGGAGGAAGCTGTAACCTGAGTGGTGGCTGCAAAACGGCACCCAGTGGAAGTATTAGTGGAGGTTAAGGGTTTCAGAAATGTGCCCGTGGTGCCCTGATTCTGCTTCTGTCAAGGTCAGTGGGGAAGGGCTCCCTGGCATCACTGAGAGCCAGAGTGAGCTGATGAAGAGCACTTTGACAGCTCCATCCATGGAAAAACTGCTGGCTGCTCCTGAGCCCCGGCATCTCCAGAGCGAGAGGACATCTGACATCTCCTGTGCTCAACCAGCTCTGGAGTGCCTTGATCTCTAAGTTTTAATTTAACAATTCCGTTTCTAACGGTGGTTGTAAAACTGGCAAGCAGGATGTAGCCTTATTTTGCTTTTCTACCTGGTTATTTTCCTAGGTAAGATTCTCAATGGATGATAAACCCATTTAAAGCTTAATGCAGGGTATATTCTTAGAGCTGAGATTTTAGTGCTAAGACTGCAATGTTTAAGCTATAAACAGTTATTTAGGCAGTTTACAGATGGATGTGGATATGGGTTCCTGGTTTTCTGTATGTTTCTGTCACTGGGTGACTCGAGTGTTATTTCCATTAGATTTGGTTGTTACTTTTGATTTGTCTGTGTGCATTTGAATTGAAATTGGGGAAAAAATGTTTTTTTCAGGATGATTAAATACATAAAGCAGTTAAACTTACTATCTACAGAAGGAGAAAATAAGCTTATAAGGTTTTTTTTTTTACATTAAAATTGATTTGCTAAAGTAACTTGCTAGATATAAAGTTGAAATAGATGTAATATGAGCCATGCAGAAACTTCCATTTACTTGCCTTGAGTGTGACTTAGAAGCAGTGGGGATGTTTCTGGCTCTGTGGGTGGGAGAAGGTCAAGAATGAGCAGGGAGCTGAGGATTCCTGGGCTGGCACAGTCCTGCCCTGCCTGGTACAGGTAATTTCCTTGGGCTGAGGAGCTTCATCCTGCTCTGGGATCAGGGGCTGTTTTCCTTTCCAATTCTCTCTCAAGTCAGTAAGCTTTTTCCTAGCAAACCATAATACCTTGCTAGTCGTCTTTTAAATGTTCTTTTGGGAGAATGCACACTCCAGATTTTTACTTAATTCCCCCATTTTCACTCTACTGGCCTCCTGATCACCGCAAATCCTCTTTATCCTGGCGAATTGTGAATGTGGAAAACTTCTTTTAAATAATGCTCCCTATGAGCAGGAGATAATTATGTTTATCTATGTCGTGCAAGCCCAGCTTTCACACCACATTAAGTCTGAGAAGTGAAGCATTTAGGAGAGAGCAGCATCACAGCTGAGCAACAAATCTATGGGCTGTTATCACCACTCGAGAAGGATGCTCCTGCCAGCTCCCCCTCTTCCTCTCTGCTCCCTGTGATTTTGGTCAGCAGAATTCCTGCAAGGCTGGGATGAAAACTGGAAACTCTCTTTTCCAGAGCTGGCTTTTTTGACTACAGTATCGGGGCTCTTTACATTGTTTGGATCCACCTGTTGGGGCTTTTTAAGAGCTGGGGAGTGAGGCTTGCTAGCACTTTACTTTCCAAACCTGGATTTTGTGGAAATTCCAGGTTTTTTCATTCTGGGTGAGTGTAGAGCTTCATCAGGCTTTCAAATAAAGCAGAAATTATCTATCGTGACCCCAGCTACAGATCAGGAGCAAAATTTATGTGCTTTTTTTATTAACACAAGGCTTAAGATTGCAGCTGCCATCCCATAAATTTTAAGTAAGGCTGCCGAAGTGGATTATTTTATACTTTGTGAAACAGCACAGAATGCAAACGCTTAACAAGATTGGGCCCAGCAGACACATCAGGCAGCAGCTTTACAGAGCTGGCATGCACACACTGAAGCAAAAATTAGCATAGAAATGCCAGACGTGCTTTTGAGACCCGTAAACCTGTATTGATTCACAAAATAGGCACCTTCAAGTGCTGATATGAGCATCCAGACAGGTGTAGCTGTGCCTGATGAAGAACAGAGAGGTTTTGCCCTTTCATTGATAAATATGTATTTAATAACTCGGGCTCACTTGTGCTCCAGAAATCAATCACGAGGCTCTTACTCAGCCCTTTTGGTGCCTTCCTACTCCTTAGTGAGCAAGGTAGCTGTCCTCTCAGGCCAGGACTGCAGCTCTGGATAAGTATCTTCTCTGACAGTGCTGGTTCCCACCTGTTCCACGAGGCGATAATTTATAAAGGTAAATTTTGGGGTGTGTGACACAGACACAGCCAAGAGAACCTGTGCCCCGGGGTGTAAGTCAGGGTGGGAGAGCCTGTGGATTGATGCTGTGCCGAAGGATTGTGTTTGGGAAGACACAACAAAGACGCTCTCACACCTGCCAGGGTCAGCAGAAAGGACGGAAAAGCCTTTATTATTGACATATCTCACGTTCTTATACAATTCCCAACTCCACAAGGGATTGGAGGACATGTCACTTCCTTCTCAATCCCACTGGAGAAGAAAGGTGCTCATCAAAGTTCTCTTATCACAAAAGGAATGAAAAACAGAAAATACCTTTAAGTAAACATTGGCTATTATTTACATGAAACTGTGTGAAAGAATCTGACTCCAAGGTTAAAACAGAAGGTTTAGCAAAAACCAGGGCAACAAAGGATGCCTTGGACCACGGCTGCTTTTGTGTTGTCTTGACGGGAGGAATGTGGGGATTGAGGCACTGTTGCTGCCAACAGGTCACGTTTCTCCTGCCATCTGTACAAATATAAAATCACTGCTTAAAGAAACAATAAATAAATGAAGAGATTTGGATTTGTGCTGCCGTAACAAGGTAGAACGTTCCTCTCTGGGTGTAATTTCTGTGCACTGAACAGATAGAGGATCAAATACTTTAAATGCTGAAATTGTATTATTTTTTCGAGATGCTCATTTGCCAAAAACTAACCAGGAAAATACAGGAGGTGGTTACTGCCTTTCCGTGCATCTCCAGGGAAGAGAATCCATCTTTATGTGCAAGGAGAGCACTGAACAGCTCAGCTGGAGACTTGGGAGCTCTAATGGAATGTGTCCTTTTCCAAGGACTGGCACCCAGCTGTGGGAAAAGACCTCCTCTGGACTGGCAGCAGTTTTGTAACTCCTACTCCCAAGGTCCAAGACTGAGAGCTGCTGGTATTGCTGAGATATTTTCGAAATCTTGCCTCACGTTTTGGTTTGATCCAGCGCTCTTAGTTCCCTTCTCACAAACCTTGTGTCATCAACAAAGAAATGAAGCAGAGTTTGTGTTGTGCTCTTTGTCTGCTGTTGGGTTTATTGGAATTCATAATCTAAATTGTGTACTAGAGAAAATGGTAAATGTTGATACAGCATCTTCCGTTTTTAATTTCCTGCCTTTTCCCAGGACCTCAGCATCAATTGGTTGTTTTTTCAGCCACTGCCACAGTAGCCCTGACCTGAAGACCATTCCAAATAATGTTCCCTCTGTTCTGCCAAGTCAATATTTTCTGTCTGCTGTTCTGTAAATACCTCACGTTATTAAGTCCCTGTCCTTTATTACATCTCACTGTGGCCTCCCTCCTGGGATAGGACAAATATTTGCCTCCTTGGAAATGGAGAGAGGGTCAAACACAGAGAAGGATCTGAGTAAGGGATACAAAGTGCTTTTTCCTTGTGCCTAATTAAGGTGGCTATTTGCATGTGTGTTTTAAAGCAGCCTAATTGGCCATATCATACTGCACAACATCAGTCTTCTTTAACTGTGCAGGTTTTCTTTAATTTAATTCATTCCTGTGCTGTTGTAGAGGTGTCCTCTTGGTCAGTGTGTTCTTTCTGTGGTTACTCAGTGATGTGCATTTTTTGGTTGTGTCTGAGTATTTTAGGGGTATGACAGCTCCGGAGCCAGCACTTGGGCTCAGTTTTTAGAACATGGGTGTTGTGTGGCATTTCCAGGGTGTGTTCCTGCCCTGAAGATGGACACTGTGAGGATCAGCCCAGGCTGGGTCTTTCACTTAGAGGAAGCAGAAGACAGCAGGAGAACAGTGCAGACACGGCTGGGCACTGATAATGCCATGAAATGACTCCTCCCCGTGTCCTTGTTCTGCAGCCTCACCTCTGCTTCCCAATGTGAAGTAATTAGAAAGAAATTAAGGATTTGATTCTTTAAAACGTCAGTGCTACTGAAATCTCAGCTCTAAGATCAGAGCAGGCTCGAGTGGGTTCTGTCATTTCAAGAGGCTCTGTTACCAGGATGCTGAGAACAAACCTTCATCTTCACTGGAGGCTCTCAGCAGTGATTGGGTCGGGCACATGGTTTATGGTGTGACCTACCTGAGCACCCCAAGACCATTCACTGCAAACCACTGTGTGCTTTATGTGTCTTGGGCGTGTGATGGATTTCTCTGCTGCTGTCTCCAAATCCAGGTATCCTCCTGGGGATTTTTTTGTATTTTTGCCTTGATCACAAAGTCTGCTCCTTTCTTTTAATGGAGGAGGTTAGAGATGGTCTTTGGCTTCCTCTACCTTTTTTCAGTTATTTTCTGTGCACTCCACATGTGCAGAACAAGGGAGGAAAAAGTTAATTTACAAACTTTTCAACAGACTTTGAAACCATATCCAAAGCTAAAGATGCAATATTTAACAATTAGGAATAAATACTGCATAGCACCTTCTTTCAGAGTAGCTTTGCTGCTGACGATGTGTCGGGCAATGAGTTGCTTGGCTCCCTGATTCCAGCACAGATGAGTGGATGAAAGTTGAAAATGGATTTATGGCTATTCTTTAATGCTTGGTGCATCTAAAGCTGGTTCAAAAGGAATTATTAATGTCTATGCAGAGTGGGAGGACTGATATATATTTTTTTTTAAATATAATTTCTATTATCCCCTTTGAAAACCTCAATAGAACTCAAGGAGGTCAAGACAAAGCATTTCCTATGGGCAGGCCCTAAGGCTCTCCCACTCATGCTGGTTGGAGTTCTCAGCTGCCAAGAGTGGAAGAGATTTCAGGCATTCAAGTGCTTTCATATTATTTGATGTGTGGAGCATCAGCTGAGAGAAATTTGCATATGAATAAAGTTTTTACCTTCTGTTTCTTGAGTAGTTTGGGAGTATCAGAATTTAAACTGTGTTTTTTCTCGTGTTTCTCAGTCTCTGTTGGTAAGTTTGGTTTGATTGTGTTTGCTTTGCTGTTTGCTTCGCAGCTCTTCAGGTTACAAGTCTGAAGCTTTCGGCAACGTCCTAAAGCAGATCTATAACCAAAGCCATAAAGCATTTCCTCGTGTCTGCAGACACAGGGCTGGGGTCAGGCCACTGGCTTAGAGAGGGAAAATGATTTCTCACTCACTGTTAACACTTATGATTCCCTTTAGGTGATTTTTTTAAGTGGCAGCCAGGGCACCCATGACAAAGCCCCACTGTTCACGGGGCGGTCAAGAGGAGAGAGGCAGAGAGAGTTTGTGTGGCATTGAATCAGCGCGGAGAGAAAAGAGCTGCAGGGAGTTCTGCTGGGCCTTTGTGCTCTGGGGAGAAGGGCCTGACAAAGGAGAGGTGGATGTGGAGAAACATTAATGAATAAAATGTCACCTGTGAAAGTCAGCATTGTCTTCCTGCACTCTCTGGCAGAGAACTCTCAGCAGTGCTGGATGGATGGCAACTCCCCTGTTACGTGGAGGAGAGAATAGGGGGTTTGTTCCAGCCTTTTAATTAGGGGTTTGTTCCAGCCTTTTAATTATACACAGGACACAAAATTGTTGAATTCTTACCAGTAACTAAAGAACTTGGGTGTTTTTTTACCCTCCTTGTTCTTTCTCAAGTGAGATTGCACACATCAGCAACTCGTATGTCAATTTTCCTACCTCTCATATTTGAATTACAGTCATGTCTCTCTTTCCTGGATCTGTTTTTGCAGGAACAATTTATTACAAACTACTTGAATTCGATACTCTGTGAGTTTAAAACTCAGAATGTGTATTTCTGTGAGATATCCATCCTATTTATAGTTACCATCGCTCATTGTTTTTCCCTTGCTTGAGTGCTGGACATGAGCTGCAAATCTAAACTCCAGCAAGAGCCCTCCTCCATCCCGAGCCAGTGGAGGCTGTTCTTGGTCAGCTCCTCAGTGCTGAATTTCAATTAATGTGAGCAATGGGGCTTCTAGACTCTCACCTCAGTGGTCTCACTTTAAAATATTCATTGTTCACTGTCTTAAGCTCTCTGGCTCTTTCCTGATACTTATGTAAAAAAAAAACCCTGTCCTGGGCAGAATGTGCTCCAAGGTGAGGATGAAAAACCAAAACTCAAGTGACAGATGTCAAGAGACAGTTGATCATGACATGGAATAATTCACTGGAAACACAGCACTGATGAGGTCTGGATGAGAACCCACAACTGCTGATATTCTTCTCCTGATCACAGAGGGCTGAATGAGTGTGCGAGGTAATTAATGGCAGCAGAGTGGCTCTACTCTGATTTACACTGATGCTGCTGAGCTAAAAAAACCTGCCCTTAATCCTATTTGAAGTCTGGCAAACTGAAAACTTTTCTTGCGGATTGTAGTTGTAACACTTAAAGCAAAATCATAAATGTTCCTTGCCCCTGCTGCTCTTGCTGCCCTGTCCTTTCAGGTTTCTTACAGGCCTGGGGGGGCCCCTTTCATCTCCTAATTGAGGTAAAGGGGGATACTTTTTCTGCTGAATTCTGCTTTTACTTGCTTGAAAGCTCTTCCTTCAGGCAAAAGGTTGTGCAACACTCCATTAATGCCAAGTGGCAGGGGTTTTCCTCGCAGGAAGAAGAAAATTAGCAACTTCTGTAAGACTCTGGAGGTGGATGATAACTTTCCCATTCTCATCTAAGCCTTGTATGCATGCAGGAATTTCAGAGAAGTTGGTGTTCTCGCTGTAAGCTACAGAGAATTCCAGGGAATTCTGGAGCTGGATGCACCCCCACAGAGTGGATTTTGTTGTGCCCTCCCATGTACATCTCTCTGCTGCTGTCTCAGGGTGTCAGCAGAGAAACCCAGCAGTTTAAGCTGTTCCCAGGAGATAACTCTAGTTTTCCTTTAAACAGGTAAAATGCTTTGGTTTTTTTGCCCTTTAACTCTGGAGCACTTCAGACTTTAATTTATAGAAATTGCTTTCTTAAACTAAAATTAGTTGAAATCCATGAATTTTGCAGAACTTGGGGAAGTTATAGTGCAGAAATAAAACAACTGTCCTGAGCTGAAAGAGTTTGAATTGGCAGGACCAGCGAGCAGGTTGTCTGCGGACTTTTTGGGTTCTGATATTTTTGGAATAGAATAATTTAGCAACATGGACCATGTTCATATTGGAAGTACCTTGCACACATTCCCTGCAAATCCCTTTTTATTGTTTCAGAAATGTGAGGAAAATTTTTTCCCAAGTTATAGATGGGGAAATGGGGTTGCACAATTGCTTGTTTGAAATTGCAAGGGACAGATTTACAGGTAATTCAAAATGTGAGTATTTAAAAATTCATTGACCTTTGTTTGGATTTCCAGAAACCAAGTCCAATCTGCAGGGATGTCAGGCATCCTGTCTTGAACTTTGTTGCAAATGCTATTGTTGATGTCAATGAATTTTGCATCAGGTCGAAAAGGTTGTGTGATAGAATACATTGAATTTTCATTAGTTTTGCTTTTTAAAATGTATCCTGGAGATGCACAAATGTTTTGTGCCTGTCTAGAAAGGAATTTTTATATGTAATATCTTCTTGGAAGTTATCTCAGGTAACATTTGCATAAGGAAACAGTTTGGGTTTGCAGTGTTGATTGCGAGAGTAATTTTGCACAGATCAGGCCTCAGACATTTATTGTAACTTGGTTGTTTGCTGTTACCTAAATGAGCGGGGGAAAAAGCCAAGGATTTTTCTGCCATACAGGAGAGTGGGATTTTTCAAGCTCCTAACAATGAAAAGATCTTAGCACTCTTATCCCTTCTTATAACAGTGGTGTCACAACCAAGCAGAAGGTTTCCACTTGTGTGCTGCTGATATTTGTATTCACTTCTACCGTTCATCATCTTCGGGTCCTGTTCCCAGTCTCAGTACAAGAACTTTGAGAAAAAGTCATTTTATGATCTACAAGTGTCCTGCCACATCCCTGCCTGGCTCCCCGTGCTCCTTGTGTTCACCAAGCATCCTCTCTTCCCTGGTTCTCCTTTCCAAGCCAATTTCTTCTGTGCTTTTTTACAGTGCATTTGACCAATTAACTAATCCAGAATGAAAATACCAGTCAGTAATCTTTAATTTTTGTGTCTTATAATGCACAAAAAAATCCATCAGAGAGAATGCAGCATCTGTGCAGTTCTTTTTAGCAGCTATTTGCCACTCTGGTAATGTGGGAACAAAAGGACATCCAAGAAATTTGGAAGGTAACTCATTTAAAGCGGAATAAAAAGGAGCACACATTTTACTTGTGCCATTCTGTCTCGAGGCCTTGCAGGAAAATAACTTAGCGGGCTTGGCAAAAGATTAGACGTTTACTTGAAAATCCACAGCTAAATTATGTAGGATGAAGTTTTAGAAGAGAGATAAAGCTGCCTGCTTTTAAGACATGAGCCAAGCACTCAGTGCCTGGGGTTAGGCACTGCCTTCCTCCCCAGGAGCCTTGTTACTGCCTATAATGATCTTTTCTGCTGCCTGCTTACACCTTCTGCTGGAGCCCAAGCGCTGGACAAGCTGCTGCCTTGTTCCAGTCCAATATGTTCCTCTTACTTGAGTTCACCTCAGTACACCAATTAATTGGTCATCAAGTTGGTCAGGCTTTTCATCAATAGGCAACGTGAGTGATTTCCAAGCCCCAGGAGCAGTGTGCCAGGGCTGGGCTGTGGGGCTGGGCTGGCTGCGAAGGCGCTGCGCGCTTACACGGCTCGCATAGCAAAGAGCTGTGTCTGGGAACACACAATAAAGACGCTCTCACACCTGCCAGGTTCAGCAGAAAGGAGGGGAAAAACTTTATTGTTTACATATATCGCCTTCTTATACAATTCCCAACTCCTCAAGGGATTGCAGAGCATGTCACTTCCTTCTCAATCCCACTGGAGCAGAAAGATGCTCATCAAAGTTCTCTTATCACAAAAGGCATGAAAAACAGAAAATACCGTTAAGTAAACATTGGCTATTATTTACATGAAACTGTGTGAAAGAATCTGACTCCAAGGTTAAAACAGAAGGCTTAGCAAAAACCAGGGCAACAAAGAACTGAGTGCAGCCATTGGTATTCAGGGAGCGTTGCCAAAAGGGGATTAAACCCCCCCCAAAATTAGGGTGTTTTATCCTCTTCTTCCTCTCTTCCCTTTAGGATTTGCCTCCGTGATGGTTTTGAGGGGTGGCACGGGGTTCCCTCCCCCTTCCCGATGTGCTCGGGCTGGTTGTTGCTGCAGCGAAGGGAGGCTGGGGCTGGGACAGGGAGGGAGGTTACCACATCAGAGCCCTCATAAATACCCGATGAAACCAGTGCGAAGGAGTTTAGGTTGGGAGTAAGTGACACAAAGCCCTGTGCTGGTTTTACACACGTGGGGGGAAGCCTAAACAATCAATCTCTCTGTGCTGACAATTGAATATTTCTTCCTTTTGCTTTACTATGGTAGTTCTGTTTCTATGGCAACCAGGGGTTTTTCTAGGCTGGCAAACTCTCCCACAGCAAATCCAAGCAAACAGGTGTTGGCCAAAGCTTTTAGTTTTGGCAGCTGTAGTCCCCAGAGGGGGATTTGGCCCCAGGTCTGCAGGGTGCTGCTTGCCAGGGATGCTGTGCCACTGCATCCCCTGGGTCAGTGCAGCTCACAGTCAGTTGTCTGTTCTTAGGCTGAAGGTGGGAATTTTTATCAGGACATCCAGTTTTAGAGTATAAGGCAAACATACAGAAGGGGTCAGAAAGCTCTGACTTGTCTTACACAGTCTTGTGGTGGTGTGGTATTTTAAGAAGTTGCTGTTTCTCCTTCAGATTAAATGTGGTCACTGTAGTTGCAAGTTCAGTCTCCTCATCACCTTCTGTCCACGTGGTTTCATTGATCCACACTGTTCCTAATAAGCTGCAGTCATATCCAGCATACATTATCTTTGGATGCTAAGGAGCGTGAAAATTTGGCTTAAATTAGATCCAGAAACTGCCTCTGGAATCAACAGTCTGGGTGAGTAAAGTCAGAACCGTGCCATTCCCTTTCTACATATTCTCTGTTAAGAAAGATGAAGAAATGTAAGCTTTTCTTAATCCTGTAGGCAGCCAGTGAGATCTTGTGCCAGGGGAAGGAAAACTGTAAACTCAGGCCTGTGAACTTGTATTTCCAAAGGACTTTGAGGTTTCTTTGTTTCTGTCACGTGTTGGTAAGAAGCTATATTGTATTTATGCTATGGCTGTAGTATTCTGCTCTCCACATGATTTCCCTACTGCTGGCTGTGCTGCTGAATGAGGGGAATTGGTTGAAAGAATCTTCTTTTTCTCAGTGCGCCTGTGTTGCACTGACAGCAAGAAGCGAGGTGTAAAATAGTCATGAAACAAAAGGTTGGTTTGGTACAACACGACGCACTTTTCTTGCTGATCAATATGGAGGATAAAACAACTAGGGACAGGAAAAGGTTTGTTTTCCTCCCAGCACAACAGTCAGCAACATGGAGGGGTGAACTGTAAAGCATGAACTGGTGTGTGGAACATTCAGGAAAAGCTGGCTGATGATGGCAGCAGACTTGCCTCCCTCCATCTGTTATCCCCTCTAAAGTGGCTTTGGAGAGACAGGTGAAATTAAGAAATACTGATTTTTAGTGAAGTGTACAAATTGCTAATGTGTACCCAAATCTCTGCAGGGTTGGTCTGGAAGTGTCACTGGATTTCAGGCTGTTGTGTCAGGACTGAAAATGCTCTGAGCAGCCCTAACTGGTGAAACTGTGCATATCTGTTTCAGCTCCTGGGTAGACTCTGGAGGCAGAGGCCAAGGTTTGGATGAAATAAAGGAATTTGAGCTCTAAGGTGTTTGGTAGCAGCTTAGATGTGCGTGTTCTGTGTTCACACCTCATGTAAAGAAGAAGCCAAATCTCAAACTACCCAACTATAAATGTGCTTTACAAGCAAATGTAATGGGGTCTTCATTGAACCCCTCATGGAAAACTTGTCTCTCTCAGCATGGCTGGAATCGTGAACAGTTTGTACGTTCTGTGGATCCCTCTCAAGAAGTGCATCTGTCTGTTTCCTGTGGTGTCGGAGCATTTATTTCTGCCAGGCTTGAGGGCTGGCCTGGGTGGAGTGGCAGGGTAGGATCCCCAGTGCTGCGAGCTGAGCTCTTTCAAGCAGGGGTGATTTGATTTTCACCCTTCTGGATGCTGTCACTCTGTGGAACAGAGGGATTCAACCAAATACAAGTAAGAAGAAATGCCTTGCAAATAGTGGGGGGCTTGGAAACACCTCTCCAGCTTCAGCACTGGCACAGGTTTCATGAACAAACATTTCTCGCTTACTGATTGCAGTTTAATTTTCTTGGGTTCCTTCCAGAACGAGCTTGTGCCTTCTGATTCTGGCTCTCTCCACCTCATCCTCGCAGGAGAGAGAGCACCTAATTAAATTTTATGTTCCTACCTAGGAACAACCTCTGCTTTTGGCTGCCACTTCACAAAACCACAGCGAGAGGGTGAGGGGGAGATGAGAGAAAATAGGGATTCAGGAAGATGTTGCGACTTTACAAAGAGGAGGGAAGAAATGGGAACACCGTATTTTCCTCTAATTATTGCAGCAGTGCTTAATAGCTCACTTTTCTGGGGGGCATACAGCAAGCTCGGGGGTACTTGGAGCTTTGATTTCAGGTTAAGGATGAACATCCTTATTCTCAGGAGTGTAGAGCTCTCCGTGCCTTCTTAAGGCAGAGAAGGGATAGATGCAGAAAATTTAGAGCTAAAAGTGCAACACTTCAGACTGCTTGAGGAGATGGAAGGTATTCAGCTCTATTTTCTCCTTTTCCTTCACATAATGTTCCTGGTGTGCTCTTTGATCCTCTGGCAGCTGGGAAGTGCAGCCATTGCTGCCTGTTAAAAGTGACATCTTGGTGGAATTACAGGAAATTCATTTCGATTCTTGGCTGAGAAATAATGAACAGTGAGTTTAGGGAAAACCTGAGTAATAAGAGACCTTAAGCCATGTGGGTTTTTAAGGCTGTGTTATGTACCTTTAATCTTTCTGAAGATTATAGGGTGACAGGATTTTCTAGAAATGGGCAGGCTTGTTAAAACAGTGTGTGGAGATCAGCTGTGAAATAACTACTTTTATCATAACCCCTCAAAGAGATCTCTCTTCGTGCAGTTGGGAGATAAGCGTAGGTTGTACCTGGGAAGTTATAATAAATGCTAATTGTGTTTAAGAACTACTTCTAAAACTGCTGCTTTTTCTATTTCATGGGAGGAAAGAAGGGGAAGAGGGTAGGATGGTGACGCCTTTGAGCGGTGACTGAGCTAATTGACAAAACATGTTATTAGACTCTGTGTGTAAAAATATTTTTCTGCGCTTTGTAATAGATTCCTCGAGTTTACAGAAATGCTCTTTGTTTAGGAACAGCTATGGTTACAGTAGAGCTTGCCTTACCCACCCACATGGTTGAAAACACAAATATACTATGGTGGGGAAAAGTGCCACCATTCTTCGTTTCTAGCTGCTTTCACAATACCTGCTGAGGTACACGTTCCCTCTGCTTGCAGCAGACACCAAACCCCAAATGTGGCTCCTGCTGCCACCCCATATGCACAAATTTCACAGGTCTGCAGTGAGTGACATTGTTCTGGCAGGGGGCTGAGATGTTTTCTCACAACTGACAGTGCAGGTTTGCAGATCTCTCGTGGTGGCATCTCAGAATTTTCCTGCTTTTTAATTTGGATCTGGGCAACAAACATGAATCTTCTGGCTGAGCAGCTGAGGCCTGGTGCCTGTGAAGCTTTGCCCTCTCTGTAGGTGTGATGGGTATATAGGATATGTAGCCAAACTTAAGAAAGGCATTGTAAAGAATAAAAGGTTGGGTCACCTTGTGACATGAGAGGTCAAAGATTAAGAAAATGGCTTGTCCAATAATTCTGCCCACCTATAATGTTTACAGGACAGTAGCCTGACAGGGTGGCCTGAGGTGCTTTGTCTCAGCCTTGAGCTAAACTTGCCAGCATGATCCAGAGAAATGCTTGCAGTTCTTATCCCAGTCCCAAGCTGGGACAGAACACATCCTCCCTTTCCTAGAACCAAGGCGAGTTTGTCCTTCCCAATGTGCAGCTGAATCTCTTACACCTTTGGAACCCTTTGAGTGTTATGTTGGAGGCATATTTTTGCTGCCTTTTGCTTCCTTTGCCTTGTAATTAATTCTGATCATGAGACATCCAGTGCCACAGCAGAGTATTCAGAATGTAGGTTAGTATCAAGCTATTCAAGCATCAAGCTATATCAAGTATCAAGCTATTGGGAAATTGGTCCCCCTCCTCTCTGTTTTTGCAGTCTGGATGGATGTGACTGCCAGGAACTCTGTGCAAATTCTTCCCTTTGGATCGTGTGGCTTTCCCAGAAGCAGGTTTTGCTCCTGTTTGTGCTCTCCCATCCCGGGTGGAGGGAAGGAAACTGCACACTGAAGCCTGTTTTTGATGAAAGGAACGGCATATATGACAGCTAAATGTTCCCTGTGGGCCTTTCCAACTGTCAGGGAGAAAACCTTGTGTTTTCTCATGAAAATTCTACTTAAATCAACGGTGCTCCTGCTCCTGTCCCTCCCCTGTGTCACTGTGCCATCCAAGGGGCTTAAGGAGGCTCAAGTAAGCGGGAGGCTGAGCGATGTGGCTGTCAGTATCCCCAAAGGTGGAGTAGTGAGCTCTCCTGCCAGCAGCGATGGCAGGAAAGGGGAGCACTGCCTGTTTAACTTCCTGTTTGATGGTTTATTTGCACATACCCTGGGATCTGTGTTCTTTTTTCGCTGCAAGCTGTCCATAGCACCTTTGCTCCCAACACTCTGGGCCCCTCCGCAGCTCTCGGTGTCTGCAGGAGCAGCGCTGCCTGCAGAAGGTGAGAGCTGGTGCCTGCCTTTGACCTACTTGTGAAACTTGTGTTTGGAAATCCATCCCATAGTACTCACTCCCCTGGAGCAGACTTCAAGCAGAACGTCACTGCGCATAAAGCAGCTGCTGGGGAAGGCAGGAAATAGCGAGTGGCTGATGCAGGATGCAAAGTGCCACGTGCCACAGAAATGTCAGTGCTTGGCGGGCACCGCGTCCCCAGCTCCCTGGCACAGCAGCAGCGCCCGGTGCTGGGGCTGGAGGGGCTGGGTGGGTCTGTAGGGAATAATCCATGCCAGCCTGGATTGGGAAACTGGGAACTAGAAGGGAAAACTGCTGGTGGTGTGGAGGTCACAGGCTCCTTCTAGCTGGGGGAAGGCTTGAACTGTGTTTTGTGGCAACAAAGAAGGAATTCCTTCGTCTGACAACCTCGCTGACTGAAAAAATATGGAAAAGTGAAAGTGTTTGTCACTTGTGGAGGAGAGGGAACGTTCAAATTGTAGGACAACTTCAAATTGTGCCTTCTGAGCTTGTGCCAGACAGAGAGAGAAATCCTGCACCAGCAAGAACGACTTTATTAGTTTGTCACAGGAGTCTTGTCTGGGGTCCTCCTCTGGGCAGTTACACCTGCTGAATGTCAGCAGTGCCATCAGTTAATTACCACAGCAGTATCACAGCTTTTACACTTTAGAAAAAAGCTTTTAAAAAGCTTTTACACTTTAGAAACCACGAAAACCATAACCATTAAGCAACATTTGTTGTAACTTGTAAGATCTTTGGTACAGGAACACTAATCCTGTGTAATCCTTTGGGTTTCTGTCTTCTATACTGAGGTCTCTGTGGGGAAAAAACCAAAACCAACCAAACCAGGAAAAAAAAAGCAGCTGATGGAAACAGCCACATTTAACTGGGTTTTTTTCAATACAAAGAGAAAAAAAAAAGTTGTTTGCAAGGTGTAATAAACACATTCTTTTAAAGCACTGGCTTAGAGTTTATTTGAGCTTTTTTATGTCATTATAGTAGAAATCCTGAGCAGCCCTGACTCTACAACAGGAAACTACTCATTACTTGCAGGAACATAGAAATACAGCAGGTAATTTCTCTCAGGTCTTGAGAGAAAGATAAGTGGCTTACAGGGAATGAGAGAGAGAGAGAAGTCCAATTTTCCTGTTTTTCTCTCCTCCCTGTTCATGTGAAGTAAATAATAGGGCAAAATTCTTCAGATGTAATTCTGGGTGGGTGAGTGTGCTCTGCTATACAGGGGGCAGCTGCAACTATGGGACCAAAAATGGGCTTCTGAAACTTAGAGCCCCTCCAAAAGAAAAAGGAAAATCGGAGACCTCTACATACTCGTATTTTGGATGCAAGATGTAGAAATAATTTGCAGTTTCACGTTTCAGAACTCCATCCATTTCAGACCACAAGGCGATGAGAACTATGGCTGTATTTTGTACTTACGCAATCTCACAAATGTTTGCTGTCCCCACTCCCAGCCTGGGACAGGCAGGACAAGCAGGGAGCTGAGTGCTGCTCTGTGGTGCCTTTTGAGGTCTGAGGGAATTTGGAGCAGCTCTGCAGACGTTTTTAGCTGGCCAGATCAGTCCTCTGTGACCTACTTGTCATGGTGTGAGAACAGGTTCTTACCTCCTCGTGGCCTGTGATCTGTACTCCCGTTTGCAGCACAGCTGCTGCTGAAGGATGCCTGGCAGGAACCTTGTGAAGCATTCTCAGTTCTAAACTTCACTTCCAGGTTCCATAACAACTTCCAAGTTGTCTTTACCAGCTGTTCTCTGTTCCTTTTCCCTGATCGTTTTTTGAATAAATGACCAAGTCCAGCTGAATTCCAAAGAGGATTTAGTCTTGGGCAGCATTTTGCAGGGGTGGAAGGGGGAAGTAGGTAGGGAGCAGTGTCAGATTTTGGTTGTAGGTGCCAAATTAGTGGGCACCCAGCTGTGCTCAATTCTGCTGTGCCTGGCTCAGGTCAGTGAGCCAGTGTTGCAGGAGGGGATAGGGAGGTTCTGTAATGAAGTTGTGAGGAGATAAAAGGAACAACACTTCAGAGAGTTTATTTCTGCTGAATATCATGTCAGGGTCCTGGTGATTGATTTTTGCTGTTTTGGTTTGTTTTAATTATGCCGTTTATTCCTATTAATTAACTTTGCTTCACAAAACTTTATTGTTTTATTATTTTTAGCTGCTCTTTCACTAAGGCCCATTTTTGGCAGCAACCTCCTGGTTTGGCAGCCATGGGTGTGCATTTGGGCTCTTCTATTTCTGTACATGTTCGGTTCTAAAGGTTGGGAAGGTTTTTGCCCTATCCCGGTTGGAAGTCTTAGGTGGCAAATGCTTTTTTGCCAAATTCAAAAAGTTTAAATCTAGCTCTAAATCTACTTTTATGTTTATGTCCTTTCAAATTAGCTCTGTATTTAAGCACTAATTGGCATCCCATTAAAAATGCAGATGTTTGACTTCATCTGTGCAGGGAGTTTGAGCAGAGCACGCTTATCCTCACCATGGCTTCTACCCAACTGCTCCAAAAGTTCATTTTGGCTCCACACTTCAGGCTGAAATTGCTGGTTGTGAGTGTGTGGAACCAGCAATTTATAACTCAGGGGCTTTTGAATCTTCCCAGCATGGAGACCTCCAGCCTGGCTCTGGCTTCCTGATCAAGTAATGCTTGTCTTGAGCTGTGATTCCTTATTTAAGGCCATCAAAGTTAATGCTGTGGCCAAATTTTCCAGAGCTGCTGTTCTCTGAAGTCCTCTTGACCCACCTTAGTATTTGGCATCAGCCAAATAGGGGGGAAATGGTAAAGAAGTCACCAGAGACTTCTGCTCTGGATTCTGCTGTGCTGTTCAACTCCCAGCTCCAGCCTGGTAAAGTCTGCTTGAAGTTGATATTTTTTCAATGACTTCAAATGAACTATTGCAAGACATTTTTACTTTCTCTCATCTGAGTGGAACTGGCTTTATCATCTCTTTAATTAGTTTTGTACCTCTTTTTTAGAATGCAGGATTATTAATGCTGCTTTGGGTCTGAGGTATGGCTTGCCCCTAATAACATGCTTTAAAAAGACAGAACACAACACAAATCCACTCCCTAGGCCTCTTTCCTGTCTTCTTTCCATACACAAAACAAAAACGAAAAACCAAATAAACAAAACTAAAAAAACCCAACCAAAAACCAACCCAAAGAAGTAGTTCCAACTTGAGTTGAGCGTTGTGTGGTTCCTCATTAGCCTTTTGCCTATACACTTTTGGGTGTGTGTGTGGTTAGAGATACCTAAACGAGGTGAGAGGAGCTCTGCTTCGACAGCCACATGCTTTGGAACAAATCTAGTTATTACTTCTGCATTTTTAGCTGTAGTTGTCTACAGTATTTTTACTTCAGAATATGTTTCCAATCCTGTGCTTATTGCAATCCTAGGTTTGTAAACAACTGATTATTTCCTACCTGGTTGAAAATCATCCAGTACTACAGATGCAATTTTTTTTTTATTGCAAGACAGTGTGCATCTGTAAACATATTTCCAGCGAATATTTGTACACAGAGTTTAATGTTTTCTTGTAGCAGAGAATGTGCCAGGAACGACTGTATTTAAAATTTCTACACCTGGCATTGGTGTGATTAGATTGCTTCCCAGTTTTTGAAGGAGTTTTTGCTGTTTGCTGGCTCGCTGCCATGGTACAGTAGTTTTCTGTCTGGAAATTTAGACGGTGCCTTCTTTGTGAAGGCCCTATCAGTGCTATACTGACTGCTTAGAGTACAGACTGGTTAAATTCCCATCGGTTAAACAGGTAGGTCCAAAGATCTTGTACGTAGAATTGTACATAATAAATGTTTAAATGATTTGCCAGAAAATTGCTATTGCCAGTTTGAAGTTAGTGGTTCAAAGTTGTGTTATTTTTTATTCAGGGTTTGTTTTTTTTTTAATTCAAACAAATGAGGGTAATGAGTGATCTGAAGAGCAGAGAGCTGTCTGCAGTGTGCTTTCTTCTTGTTCTGTGTGAGTGTTAGGCAATAGAGAAGGTTCTCTCCATCCTTCCTGTCCTCCTCCTTTCAGGAGCTGCATCATTTGACTGAAATGGGCCATGTGTCTCCTGCAGGTGAATAATCGCCTGGTTATAGCTATTATGGAGGAGGTGTTGGGGCAGCTGAGAAGTTCTGGATGAGTTGAAGGGTGTGGAGTCAGCGCAGTGAGAAGCAAACGTGCACGTGGCTGCTCAGCCCACTGATAACACATTTAGAAGGTTGGGTTTGTGACAGTGGGTGAGGGATGGCAGAGCTTGGCTTTGTGCAAAACCTCCACGTGGAAAGTGCTGATTTCTGCCTCATTTTTGATGTGCTAATGATAGCAGTGCTTTTGCTCCGTTCTTCTCTCAGCTGAGTCTGGAAATCAAGGTTACCTGGGTCAATGACGTTTTCTGCATCAGGAGAAACGTTCTCCTTCCTACTGGCTGTGCCCCGGGGTCTGCTCAGGTCTTCAGAGCCTGGGGGCTTGGCTTGATTTGCTGCATGCAAAAAGGTCAGGAAAAGAGCTGATGGTACTGATCTGTGCCTGTTACACTGCTGAATAGGAAGAATGACATTTATAACGAGACCTCCTAACCTGTGGAGGATGTCTGAGCACTACAGTGCCCGTGAAGGAGCAGAAATTTTCTTTGCTCAACTGCAGTTGTTTCTTCTTCTGTGTCTTGTTCTTCACGTAGATAAACGTGAGGAGAAAATAAAAGGATCCAAAGTATTCAAAATTCAGGCTTTTTTTTTTTTTAGCTAATACAGAAGTATTTTGTGCTTCCACTAAAACTTTTCTCTAATACTAAGGCTTGCAGCACTGATTTATAAGTGGGAAAGGAAGGGATGGAAATCCCAAGTGTCACAAGCATCCAAATGCTCTTTGTTTCCAGGAGTTAATCCTGCAAATACATCTTGTTTGCCTTGTGATTTAAGACAAACTTCAGATTCCTCACACCTTAGATTTTGAGGACTTGAGTGTTGTATTTTCATCGTCACTTGGATTCAGTACATGAACCAGCTGATCCTAATTCCTTCCCTTTGCTCTCCCACTAGCTTGAAGCTGCAGGAGGTTTGAATGGTGATTTTTCTGAATATTGACAAATTCTCTAAGTGTTTTGGAGCAGAGAAGCAATAGATTTTATGACTCCTGAGTTTAGCAAAGCTTTACTGGCTTAGAGGCTTTGGAAAAATCGTTAAGAATTAGGATTTGATCTGCACTTCCATTTGCAGGGTCACAGCTACGAGTACAAAACTGCCAAAGAAAGTTCAATGTGTGCAAAGCTCGGAGCATCCAGCAGTTATTTATTGTTTGCTGGTTGTTTCTCTCTTGCACTGTTGCTTCTTCACGTGTAGTAAAGTGATCTCAGGTTGTGCTAGGGAGGTTTAGGAAGAGTTGCCTTGTGGAAAGGGTTGTCAAGCCCTGGCACAGCTGCCCAGGGCAGTGGTGGAGTCACCATCGCTGGGGGGATATAAGACGTGTGTAGATGTGGCACCTGGGGGCATGGGTCAGTGGTGGCCCTGTGTAGTGGGTTGGTTCGCATTTGTTTCTTTTGTGAGATAAAAATAGGGAGAAATAAAAAGCAGGCACCACACTTTAAGGAATGCAATGAAGTTTATTACTCAAACTAAGTAGCAAGAAAGAAATAAGAAAGAATTAAAGCAAAAACCCCCCTTTTCCCTCCAGCAGCTTCCCCCTTTTTACCCAACTTGCACAAAGGACAACATACAATGATTTAGGTCAGCATTATTAGTTTTAAAAGTTTTTCCACTATTCAAGGTAAAAAGGTTTTTTTCGCTTCACGTGGTTTTCCAAACTGCTTCCAGGGCAAACAGACTCTGCCCGAAATTCTGCTGCCGTCAAAAACAATCTCTCCCATAAATCTTGCAGTTTTGCTGAACTGCCAGCATGGGCCACACATGGGGTGTAATTTGTTTTAAGGATAAGCATTTTGAGGCGACTGCACAACAAGTAAACTTTAGCTTCTTCACAATATTTTTAAAAGTCTTTTTATAGCTTCAAGGTGACGTGGAATGGTCACTATTACTTTTCTTCACCAGCTGCACACGGAAGTTTTATCCCCCCATGTTTTTAAGTGGATTAAAGGGAAGAAAACAGTTTAGGATATTACAGTTTCTCACCATGGCCTGCAAAAAGCATTTTTAAGCTCCGCGCTGAGCGCGACTCCGCCATTTTTTCCTGACACCATTTTTAGCTTTGTCTCCAATAATTTACTTTCTTTCTCTGACCTTACGTCGCCATGATCTTCCTCAGGCTTTACGTTGGAGAAAAGTCTCTTTGCCTTTATGCGGCTGGTTCCTCAACTTGACTCTGCTTACGGTGGTCGCAGAAAGCCGCCTGGGCTCTCGCTGGGATCTGCGCGGAGCTGCGTGAGGGGGAAGGTGTCTCCAGTCCTTAGAAGCCGTGCCGGGTGGCATCGGCCATGCAGCAGCTTAATGGTTGTTTTTTATCTGCTGGCAGCTCCGTGGGGGTTTTCCTGCTGCTGCCCAGGGCCCGTGCCCCGGGGCAGGGAAAGGGGAGGCCCGGGCCGGCCCCTCCAGACGGGCCTGGGCCCATTTCCCCCGCCCTTCTCCTGCGGGAGGCCCCAACACCAAAAAAAAAGTTCCTGCCTTTCTCCAGGGTTTAAATATGCAAATTTCAGAAAGCACTATTGGTCCAAATAATTGTCTGTCAACCCAGGTTCAAACCACAACACCGTGGCAGTGCTGGGGAGTAATGGCTGGATTCAGTAATCTTGGAGGTCTTTTCCAACCGAAATGCTTCCATGAATTTTAGAGATGGAACATAACTTTGCACTCCAACATGGCCACTCTTGGATTTGTGGGAATCATTAGAAAAATGGAGAATTTTCCATTTCCATGCTACCTGTGGAATTTCAGCCCAGGAAACAGTGGTCACAGCAATATCTTTCTGTGATGTAAGGCAGACTCATATATAACTCCTCTGAGGGGAACTGATGCTGTTTAATTCGAAAGACAGTTTAAAGTCACTTGTGTTCCCCTAGAACAATCAAATACTCTCTGAGGAACTCCTGGATTACAAAATCATCTTATTGCTTGAAAGCACTGAGCACGAGGATATCCTTTGAGGAGCAAAAGCTGCTTGGATTCCTCTGTTGTGTGAATGCAGAAGAAATCCCAGCTCTCTTAAGTGCAGCTCAGGTGATCTATGATGGCCCTGGCTTCTCCATGCCTGTGGTGGCTGGAGGAATGGCTGTGGGTGTTTTCCCACCTTGTTTTCTTTTGCAGATGATGCTCAGAGCTGCAGGTGGTGGTGGCATACGGGAAGCTCCAGTGCAAACTGCAGCAAAGCAAATGAATTTTGCTGCCCTGCTGTTTCCTTCCCTCCCAGTATCCCGTGGTGGTCTGTCTCCAGAGTGTTGCTTGTGAACAGCAGCTGCTGGCTGGAATTTTTATCAGGCTTTTGGTATTTTAAATTCAGGAATCTTCAGTTATTTGAGATCTGTTTGTAAGGAAAAAACCCCACAAAAACAACAAACCAAAGAAACAACAAAAAGACCAACCCAAAGACCCCCAAACCCAGGAATATCTGATGCTTCATTCAGCATGGGATGTGGAAAAAAGGGCGTAGAAATTTTAAGTAAACAAATGCCGTGTATTTAACAAATCACAGAATCATAAAATGGTTTGGGTTGGAAGGACCTGAGCTGCATCTGTTCTCAGAGCAGGGGCACCTTCCACTATCCTAGGCTGCTCCAAGCCCCGTCCAACCTGGCCTTGGACCTCCAGACATGGGGCAGCCATAGCTGCTCTGGGCACCCTGTGCCAGGGCCTCCCCACCCTCATGGGGCAGAATTTCTTCTCGATATCCAATATATGTTTGGAGACAGCAGTATGAGGCATCTTCAGGACATTCATAATTCTTTCATACTCCCCTGCAGCCCCAAAAGTTTTTGTAGTCAGTCCTTGAATGCACAGCAGGGAGGGCTTTGTGGGGCAACTGTGCTCAGAGAGGCAGCTCTGTTTTTAAGCTGCTCCTGAGTAGAGTTAATGTTACATTTTTGTGGGCAGGTGCACAAACAAAAGCTTCCACTGTGTTCAAGTTTTTGCACCTAAACGAGCTCTGCCATTTCAGTTGTGTTTGTGGGACAGGTTATTGCTGTTCCACTGTGTGCCAGCATCGTGAAAGGGATAAAAACACCAGGAGATTGTGTAACGCTGGCAGAACGGGATGAAATTGAGTTTGGCACTTCTGGATTCTCTTTCATGAAGTTGGCGACTGTCTGATGTCTTACTTGGAATGCTGGAGAGCTCTTCATACTTAGCAATCTTTTTTAAAGCAATTTACCAAGGGATTAAGTGACATTTCTGCTTGTGGAACTGGATTAAAGCTGGGGACTTGCAGGGGCTCTCGTGCAATGCCACGGCAGGTTCAAGTCCCAGCATCTCATCAGTGACAGTAATTGGAACCAGGGGGTATTTTCTTACACAGTCACGAAAAAATTGCTGTTGTTGGGTTTATTTTGCTTTGGTTCAACCCCTCCCCCAGGTTTTTGTAATTTCTCAGGAAGATCAAGGGGTTTGCTCTTGGAAGAAGGAGGGAAAGGATCTACACAAGACAAAGCCGACTGTTGGGTTTTGGGTCTGTGAACAGCCCTCATGAACAGTTGAATGGATCAGCAGTGTTAGTGGAAAGGGTGGTAAAGCTTGTAAGAGCTCTGGGATGCTTTGATAAGAGTAAGTTGGAAATGAGGGAGAGGGGAAGCTCATGCTGTAATATTTTGCTTTTTAAGTACCAGCTGTCTTTTCTGCAGCCCTAGAAGATTTATCAAATTAACTCCTCTCTCTCCCCATGCTTTGTTTTAATATGTCCACTTGTACCACCGAAGAAATGCAATTAAACCCTTGCTTTCACTCAGGCATCTGTACAGTGAGAACATTTGCTCATTTACAGCAGTGGCAAGGTCATGAGCTGCACACTTATTTCAATCTAATTTTTGTGATTCTATAGTTGACTTCTTAACTGAAATTTTCAGCTCCATTAATTAAATTTAAGCAGTCATTTATTTTTTCCCCCTAGGATTATCAGTTGAAAGGGAAAGTGAGCAGGGAAAGCACAAACATTGCTTTCTGTTCCTACATCTTGATTTGAACTCTGTGCTGCTACCACCAGAAGAAAACATGAAAGAGTCTGAAAGATGAAACCCAGAGCTGCTGGTGACAAAGGAGGGGAGGTCATAGGGCTCGTGGTCAGTTTAGTACAGCAGGGACAGAAAGGAGAGACAATACAGTTGTGTCAGAGGAAAGACAGACTTTTCAAGCAGTATTAATTCAACTCAGTTTTAAAAGTCGTATTGAAGCTGTTCTTCAGTAAATCCATTATCAGAGGCCACTGCTGGAGCTAAACCACATTTTCCTAATACACTGAGCAGCTGTCAAATGAGGTCTTCAGACTCGTCTCTCCATGTGCATGTCCTGCTCCTACTTTTATTTACTTGCCTGGCTGACTCTTCCTGGTGTGTAATTTTAGGGAGGTCTGCAAAGAAGCCCAAATTGAAGGTCTCTCAGAGTTTAAGTTTCTCACAGCGAAGTGAAAAGCACTTAGTAAAAGCAATGCAGCATTATCCTTAATTCCAGAAAATTCTATTAGCAGATCTATAAAGTAACACTTGAAGAGTTTTTCACATACTCTAAACTGATGGTAAGTACTGACCAATAAAACATGGTCTTTTCCAGAAATACTGCTTTTTCTGGAAAAGAAAAATTATTATTCTTCTATTTAGCTTTCTTTTCCAAGGTAGAATTTGAAAAGGAAGTGCCTGACCTGCTAATTGATAGATCTTATCCATTATTTTAATGTAGTCACAACAGGATGAATTTTAATTGTTTGCTGATGTGTCTGTCCCATGACTCCACATTATAAGAGTGTTTCCAACACTGTTTGCCTTTCAGGGAATTTCAAACCCAAATTGTACATGAAGGCTTTGTAGTCACAGGCGCTGCTTGCTCACTTGTGAATGTGACAGCAGCGTGTGCCTGGAAATCACAGCCTGGACCAGGACTGAGCTGCTGACCTTCTCCCTGTGCTCAGCGTGAGCAGGGCTGGCTCTCCAGACCTGGGTTGGTGTGCCTGGAGCAAGAGGAGTGCTGGGATCCACCCCGGGCAGGTTGGGCTGTGGGCAGGAGCCCAGAGGGGCCATGCATTGCCGATACTCTGCACGGTGAAGGGCACAGGGACCTGTGGCACCACCAGGGGAGGGACACTCAGGTCCCCAGGCCACCAAGTTGATTACAGGGCTGGAACATCTCTTATAAAGAAAGGCCAAGAGACTGGGGTTTGTTCAGCCTGAACAAGAAAAGAGTCCATGAAGGCCTTAGAGCCCCTTCCAGGGCCTAAAGGGGCTCCAGGAGAGCTGGAGA
>VYXC01000021.1:450475-473896 GCA_013397175.1 Platysteira castanea
TGTTTTAATTGAAAATGAGGATTGAACTTTATGTTGAAGATCTGAGATCTCAGAAGTTAGTGACTCTTTACTTTGTAGTTTTCTAGGAGTTGCAGCACAAGACTAAACCATCATTCCTGCAACCTGTCTCTCTTTATAGGTGTTAGGGTGAAGTTGATGGTGGTTCAGACTTTCAGCCCAGATTTTGTTAAGGCTTTTGGCTCTTTCAGGCAGAGAAAATGTGATATTTGGGTGAGAACAGCAGTGTGACTCTTTTGAGGAGTAATGAAAACACCTGATGACCTGAATTAGGTAAAGACTCTGTGGTCTGTGTGGGGCCAGGAGATGGACATGTCTTCAGACTTGAAGTTCCTCTTTATTTTTCCTAACCTGTAGTTGTCACTGTCTGCAGTCTGCCTCCCAGTGCCATGAAAGAGCCAAGTCAGAAGGAATCAAAGCAAACAGATGCAGCCTTGAATTTAAGAGCCTGTGACACTTTCCTGAGTGCGACTGGCTTGCTGGTGAGCAGGCAAGTCAGATTTGGGTGGATTGATGGCAACTGCCTCTTTACTTGCCTGGGAAGTGTAGTGGGTGTAAACTTGGTGGGTTCTCAGATGGGGAATTAAGGTACCAGCCAGGGCCTTGGCTGCTAAAAGCAGGGTGTGGTCTGCCCCTCTGAATGTAACCTGCCAGCCTGAATATTGCATATCGGGATGGAAGGGCAGCAAAGAGGTGCCCTGGCATTTGTACACTATGTCTGATTCCCAGAGATCTCTTTTCCTGTGTCACCAGCACAGGGATGTAACCTAAAAGGGAAAGCAAAGTTGTGTTCAAATGATTTGGGCATTATTATTGGCCACTGCAGCTTCTAAACGGTGTTATAGGAAACAAATTATAGCAAAAGTAAGATAATTTATAATCCTTCAACCTTCCCCTCCAATGTGTCCCCCGCTCTCAAGGATTGCTGGCAGTGGCCTTTTGCTCAGCCCCAGGAAAGCAAAGTTTCAGCAGGTAAATCAGTGTTTGCAGCAGATCTCTGCCTGGTATCTGGGCTCCGTGCATTAATCCTAAATTCTTGCTCTCCCAGTGCACTGCCAGCATCTCATCCATCCAGGGAACCCATTACTGAGTCTCACTGTGGACTTTATATGTGGAGTGTAATAGAGATTCCAAAGAAGTGAAGGGCTTAACTCAATAACCTGCATTTGATCACATTCTGGCCATCATTCAGGTCTCTGGGGTGCGATGATAATGCAGGTAATGGAAAGTTGCATATTCAGCTGGGTATATAGCTTTGATCTCTGGCATAAGGAAAAAGGATGAATATCTGTTCCAGGGGACATTTTTGGAAAAGGCCTGTGATTGATATCTTTGCCAGAAAGATTTTAAACTCTTAGAAAACACTTTATAATTGCCCCAAAATGTTGGTACTGAGTGGCAGCAATTTTAATAATTTAAAAATTAAAATAAGAATATTATAATTTAATGAAGTCTCTTTATATGCCTGTGGTGTGTGGGGTTTCAAGCAGATCATGGGTTTTTAAAAGTCACATCGAAAAGGAACATCGCTTAAAAACTTAATAATAAGTTAAAAATGTACAAAATGGGTTGTTCAGTAAACTGCTTAATTTATTTTCTAGAAACCTTTTCCTGTTGTTCAGTGTATAGAATATCTTAAGATTACATGAAGTTTACAAAGCTCATTAGAAACCAGAAAGGCTTTTTAGGCTGCTGTAGAAGATGAATGGGTTAATGGATAGAGTCATGTGACCTTTGTAAGAGTCAAGAAATTTGCTGAGCTAACTGAAAAATCATACAACATATTAAATAAACTAAATTCCCTGGTAGGCAGGGAATTTATCTGTTCAGAGCAGCTGTGGCTGCCCCTGGATCCCTGGAAGTGCCCAAGATGAGGCCGGACAGGGCTTGGAGCAACCTGGGATATTGGAAGGTGTCCCTGCCCATGGCAGGGGTGGCACTGGGTGGGCTTTAAGGTCCTTTCCAACCCAAACTCTTCTGTGTTTCTAGGATTTTCATGTGTTGAAATCTCTTCTTTTTGAGAATGAGTAAAGGTAGTACAAAAAGATGTGGGGTTGGTGTTTGTTGGTTGGGTTTTTTTCCTTAGAGCAGTCTCTCAGGATATTTTAAGTTTGTTGCTGTGGGTGACATCTCTTCCACTCAAAATATAAATGCACTGTGCACCAGCAGAGCGAAACAGTCATTGTACATAATTTATACTCCTCATTCCCACATCCTTGTTCAATTAGTCATAAGTTTATGATAGTCTGGTCCACTGGGATTTAGCAAAATCACCTTAAAAAGGATTTGAGTTATGTTTTTGTGCTTTGACAGTTTTTTTTAAAATCATATCCCAAAGATTGTATAGCACCACCTCGTTGTCCTGTGAAACAAGGGGCAGACCTAAGGCTTTCACCAAGTTTGCAGGGCTTGTTCCTGACCAAGCACTCTCATGCTGCTGTTCTCAGTGAGTTACCCATTGCCTGCATGTTTGTACACAGGTTTTTTTACATCATGAAGGAAAATAACAGTTGGTACCAGGTGTAATGCAGATCAACTCCCTGAATTTTACAGTTAGCAGAGAGGACAGGATCTTTCACTAGGTCTGTACATGAATATACTTATTATACACATATAAAAATTAAACTTTCAAAGCCACGGTAAGAACCAACATTTCTGCTCCAAGTGTGCATCAGCAATATTTTGGAATTCTCCCAAAATTCAATGAGGCAAAAATCTAAGCTTGGAGTAACTAGTAAATGTACTTATGAGTTACTGGTTCTAGATTATTGATGATTCATATCAAAAAAGTAGCTGCAAGCTTGAGGAAGTCAAGAGGAGCTTGTTAAATGCAGGGTTTTAGAGCAACTCTGCTTGTTCTTATGTTTCTCATTGTCACCTTCTCACCTGTGAAACACTGTCAGTCTGCCAGGACTGAAAATCAGGTTCTATTTTATAATTGCCCAGCTTAATTAGTACCAGCATGTTAGTGCACTGACTTTATCTAAGACATTAAATCATGTAATTGATACTTTCAATATCATAAAGTGTGGAACTGAATAGACAAAGATTCATCCAACAGGGTATAAATTTTTTCTTTCACTACTGAAATTTTTAATGCTGGTTGCTGAAGTTAGAGAGGTTTAATGTAAAGTGTAAGTTTTTGGAAATACGTACGTACATCCTAAAAGACTTGACAAGGGAATTGGTACATGGACACACTGCTTACCTGGATGATACTGAAAAATTGTTTGTGTTCTCGAAATGCAGTGCCCAGGGACGGGCAGCCTGGTCTAGTGGGAGGTGCCCCTGCCCATGGCAGGATGTTGGAACTGGATGATCTTTAAGGCCCCTTCCAACCCAAACCATTCCAGGATTCTATGGCTGGTTTGGAAAACCTAATGTAGTAAATTTAACTCAAATTTTATGACATTGCTATAGACAAAAGAGTTAAAATTGTGAGTCTAGGACTACCCTGGGCATTATAAGCTTTTTTAAATACCTTTCTACTGGACCAGACTGGAGGAATCCTAACTGAAGTTAAAGGATAATTCTTGAAATCTAAGTTTATTTCACTGCTGCTCCAAACGTAAAAATAAGGAATGTGCTGTTATAAGTAGTTCCTCACACACAGCTGGAGGAGGATAAAATTATCAGACAGGAGGAATTAGGATTTTGAAAAGTGATTAAATTAAAAAAATGGGATGTGATTTAGCATCACAGAATGCAAGGTCATGCATCTCAGGACTGATTAGTTTTTTTGGTTTAAGATTTGAGATCAGTTGGAAGTGACAAGAAGTTGTTGGAGCATTAATACCAGGAGACTGAGATGAGTCTGAGACACACTTCTGAAAAGAGAACGTCTTTCTCTAAGGCAAGATGGCAAAATAGGAATGTGTTATATAGACCAGAAATCATTTTATCTGGAGTATTCTGGAAGGTGATTCCATCTGGACAGCACAGGTACTCCTTCAGAGGAAAGATGAATTCAGCACATCACAGATGTAAAGAAGGGCTGTAAGTAGATTTGGCACAATTGAGAATTTTTGCCATGGGGAGAGTGTAGTGTGCAGCTTCCTTAATCCAGCAAAACAGAGCCTGGGGGGTGCAGTGAAGGAAAGCACGCGGTGCTCCAGCCACTCCAGCTTGGAAAAAGAATGAACTGACCAGGCCTTCAGTGTCTGTGAAGATCCAGCAATGTCATCACAGGACTTCTAGTTCCCAAAGAGTAAATAGCAGATGTGCAGGAACAGGAGGTCGCTGCCTTAGCACCACCCTCAGCCCGTGCGGGTTGGATGAGATCTCTCTAGTGTGGGAACCCCACTCTAGAACAATCAAACTTCTGCTACAGGGAAACTATGGTTTCACAAACTGCTGGTGCACAACATTGGTGTCCAAACTCCTTCAGAATGAAATTATTTTCTTTTCCTAAATAGCAGTAAACACTGTTTCACTTTGGTCCTCATCATGGTGTTTTCCAGCCATCCCAAGAAAGCTCTGGTGACACTGGCAAGAAAATACCATTCCATGTCATTGGTCATTTTTCTCTCGAGTTCACCTCATTGTTGCCTTCATCATCCAATATAGGTCAGAAAAATAAAATCGGATCATTTAGCTGAGGATCTGCTAATAACTGTTGTAATTTTGACTCGAGGCACCCAGGCCGTGCTGTCACCATGAGTTCAGTGTTCCCAGGGGCTGCTGTCAGCGCTGAGGAAAGAGGTCACTTTTCATAGCTCATGCTTCCATTTCCTTTTTTCCAGCTAGGAGTGCCATCAAATTCCCTGTTTGTGGTAACTGCTCCATTACAGAAGTGTTGTGGCAATTAGCTCTGGATAGGTGAGAAATCTCAGAGTGCAGCTGGCTCTGAGCTCTGGTGGTTGTGTGAGGAGCAGGGTCACGAGTGTAACTGTTTGAGAAGTTGGTGCTGTGACTGGGATTCAGATCAAGTGTGCTCAGAAAGTCACTGTTCACACTTGTCCTGCAGCTGGGTGCAGATGCCCTGTGCTTGTATCATCTCTGCCTCTGAGGAAAGAGAACATTAAACCAAAACCTGGCTTACAACTCTGGTACAATCTTTATATCTGAAACCAAGTCCACTCACTTGGATTCTCTTTTGTCTCTGTGCTAATAAAATTAGAACTGCTGGTTAAATAATGCTTTTTTTTTTTTTTTTTTAACTCTATATTAATTGTAGTCTCTGTTCTGGGAAATTCTATTAGTTTTTGCCACAGATGAGTGTTTTCAGATAAACAACATCTTTATTCCAGCTGGGACTTCATCATCAAGTTTATCTTAATTATCTAATCTTAAAATAGTCTTAAAGTGCTGGAAATGCTGCAGTATAGGCAAGTATCACAATTATTTCCTCCCTGTGAGACAGTGTTTTAGAATTTAAAAACCCCCAAACAAGCCAAAGCTGATATTGATAGTCTGGTGAGAAGCCTGTCTTGTATGAAGTGCAGAACGTGATGGAAAGCAGTTGTGCCTCCTGGGTACAGCCTGCCAGGCACAGGCATTTCCGTGGAAAACAATGCACCGCAGTCCCTGTCTCATCCCGGGGTGCTGGTTCAGCACGTGGCAGATGCTCTCTCTGCAGTGCCACTGTCCCATGCCAGTGCCTGCCATGAGAGCAAAACCAGCCCTGTCCCCTCTGCTTCCAGCTGACCCCGTGAAGGGGGCAGCCAGAAGCTGTCAGGGTGTGGCAAAGGTGAAGTTATCCTGGGAGCTTACAAGTTCCAGAAGTGCACAGAGACTCTGAAAACGTTTGAGTGTCAGTGAGGCTTGTCCATGGAATCACAGAATGTCCTGAGCTGGAAGGGACCCACAGGATCACCCAGCCCAGCCCCTGTCCCTGCCCAGACACCCCAACAACCCCACCCTGGGCATCCCTGGCAGCGCTGTCCAAACGCTCCTGGAGCTCTGGCAGCCTCGGGGCCGTGCCCATTCCCTGGGGAAGTGCCCCAGCACCTGGAAGGCAGGAAGGTGTTTGAGGCTGGGAATGCGTTTTGAGGAAGATTGTGTGAACTTGTCATGTTCACGAGGTTTCCAGGTAACATCTGGCAGGTGTTTGACCTGATCCAGCTGTTCAGCCGGTTTTAAGCCGACTGTGTGCAGTTCCCTGTTGTCTTTGCCTTTTCCAGTCACAAGCATGTGCTGGTGAGGGGATTGTGAGAGGACTCTGCAGTAAAAAAAGGTGATCTGATGCCATAATTATTGTAATAGGCTAAAAAATGCTTGGATAACAAATGGAGATGTCTGATTAGCTTATTATTGCTTTAATCTGACTTTAACCTTTCAGGTACAAGCCTTAGCACACTGAATAAAGATCAACAGAGAGGCCATGGGTCAAACACAAAGAAATTCATAGGATCATGGAATGGTTTGGGTTGGAATGGGACCTTAAAGACCTTAAAAAATCACTTAAAGATTCCACCCCCTGCCATGGGCAGGGACACCTTCCACTGTCCCAGGTTGCTCCAAGCCCTGTCCAACCTGGTTTTGGACACTGCCAGGGATGGGGCAGCCACAGCTGCTCTGGGCACCCTGTGCCAGGGCCTCTGGCCATCTGAGTAAAGAGTTTCCTCTTAAATTCTAATCTGAATCTCTCCCCTTTTATTTTAAAAAATGTGCTTCCAAACATTCTTTCACTCCATCTCTCTTACATTTTTGGCTGCAATGCCTAACACGCAGTTAGCTCCAGTATCAGTATAACTGTAGTATGGTTATAATTAGATAAGTGTATTTATACCAATTCAGTTGATCAGAAACTGAATCTAATTTCTGAATGACTTAATGTCACGATCATAATCTTTTGAAGAATCGTACATCTAAAAAATCAGATTATCACACAGGCATCTTAAAATTAAAATGACTTGTATAAAAATGGACAATGAATTTATTAGAAATTTTATACCTCGTTGAGCTACAGAGCTGAAATCTTGAGGAGGACACGCATTAAAAATCTTTGCTTCTGAGAATCTGCACTTTCACCTGGGGCTCTGGGAATGCATTACATTTTAATGGAGTTTCCCGGGCTGTTAAATAGTGTATGCAGCTATACTCATAAACACCCTTTCATCTACCAGCATCAAGTGGAAAGGTGCTTTATAGGGCTTGGCGAGGATGTGGATAAAGCAATATCATGCACAAGGTATTTGTCTAATTTCTGGAGATGGAGTCATTCGATTTCAAGTGTAAAGAGAAGTCTTTAAAGCAAAGACAATTATCTTCTTAAACTGCTGGTAAGACCTTATTTCCAGATGTAAATGTCCAGTAAATGAGCTTTTTGTGCATCTGAATTGCACTTATGAACTTTGACTATTTCAGTGTAAGAACAGCAATAAAATTTGTCTGCAGTGCTACCAAAAGTGTGGGGTTTTACACGTGTTTTACACGATCCTCCAAGATTACTGAAGGGAAATATTGAGGTACTGTCAGTGAAATGGCTTTGAAGCCTATTTCAAACTTAGATTTTTAGGATCTGCCCTTTACTGGGCCATCTCTGCTGCATGTCCATCCCGACTGCAACACCAAGGGCAGGTGAGGTTGGGATAAAAAGCTCGGAGTACCTGGTTCACAGGTCTCAATGGACCAAGGATTAAAAGATGACTGAAACCATGGTTTATATGACAGGAAAGGGCTTCTTATTCCAAGCTGGTCATTCAGTATCCCAGGAAGTGATTGCTTTTAGATTCTTTCACCTTGTGCCTTTCAAGTCTTAAAAAGAAATGTTTTAAGTATTTAATGCTCCCTGGCAGAGTTCAGGCTTGATGCTGTTTAAAAGGAATAGTGTCTGTGGAGTTCAGAAAATCTGTCTTGAAAAATATTTTCCCTTGGAAATGTGTTATTCTGAGTTTCAGCCTTAACCTGGGGGTTATCCATTGCAAAGACAGGAGAAAGGCCTTAGAGGACGAAATAGGAATATTTTTCTGAGTGTTCATTACCAAGCTGGTTTTGCATTACAAGAATAGCACTGCCCAAAATTGTTTCAAAGTGAAGTGCAGAGTGAAAATAAGACGTGGAAATTTTTGTCCCTTTTAAAGGAATTTCTCTGAAATCAAGAACCTCAGCAGAAACTGAGCTGTTCACATCCTGTTATCAGCAAATCATTTTCCCCCACTGGTGGATGGAGGCTGGAGTGGCTCACGGGGATTCCTTCAGCAACACGTGGCTGATGGGTCATTTTTGAGCCCACCTGTGACTTGTCAAGTGGCCAAGGATGTGACAGGGTGACATAGGAGATGAGAGGCTGTGATGTCCCCTTAAAATCTGAGCTGTCTGTAGAGATAACTGCACTTGTGCTGAAGTTACTCTGGATTTTCTTCTCCTTTCCATGCTGTCCCTCATTAATACAGAGTTTGGAGTGCTGCAGCTCTGCTAAATGGACATTCTGGGTCAGGGACTGTAAGAGGAAGATTCATGGCTGTAATTAGAGAGGCACTTTGCACATATGCTTCTGTAGTAGTAGGAAATTTGGTTAAACAGAAGAGGAGCTCTATATATTTTCAAGAACTCACAAGTGCTGTTAGGCAGAGACCTATTTATTCCTGGCACGTATTTACTCTGTGTTTTGCTCTTTGGGCAATGAATTTACACAGAGGAGTCTGGAGGATAAAAGCAGGCAAATCTCCTTGTTCCCGTGTTTCCAGTGTGCTGCAGAGGACAGAGGGGCTTCCCGGGCTTGGTGTCTGCCCCACTGCCCCAGGATTCTGAACAGCAGCCTGGGTATTGCAGTGCAAGTGGTACATCAAGGGAGAATATGCGTATAAAAATGCAGAGACAGAATAAATAAGCTGAAAAAGCAATTAAAAGTCAGGTAACAAACGACTAAAATTCAAATCTGCAGCTGACTGTCAGTGCCTCAACCATCAGTCGACTGATCAAACCCTACAAGAGCCCTGGCAGGGTTCAGGATTTGCCCTCCTGTTCCCAGTCTGACCCCAGGGCACCTGGAAGCAAAGCAGCTGGAGAGCCACTGTCACTTCTGGGGCTCGCTTGCTCCTGACACATGGGATGAAGATCATGGTTTAACTGAAAATGAAAATGAAATACATGTCTTTAAATATCCTTGACATTGCACTTTAAATGTAATTTGAAACAGTAACTGTCAGCAACAAGTGAAAGGGCATTGGTAAGAGATAACCTTGATTCTGAGATATGTATGAAGTTGTAGCTACAGGAATTGTTAGAACTCAATAAAAGTTATTTATACAGCCATTCTCTGGGAGTAGCTTCCAATAACAAAGTTATTAAATTTAGCATGATATACCAGTTGCAACACTCATTGCAAGTTATTACCATTGTATTCTTACCCAATTAGGTTTTATTTGCTGATACTCAATAACAGATGATAGCTATCCTTTTATCTAAATCTGATATTTAACCAGTGTAGAGCTGAGCTAATACTTGTCAAGCACGATAGCTCAAATATGAAGGAGTTTTTGGAGTCCTGCACAGTGCTGGATGTTTAACTGCATGTTTAGAAGCAATTTAAACAAAATATTGGTGTTGTTCACCAAGAATCAACCTCTCCATTAGGGTCTTCTCCAGGAAAACATTTAAATTATTGGTAATTCTTTTTGGAATCACCTAGAATGCAGATGGGATGTGTGTGTGTGTGCACATGGACATTTTTGTCCTTGTGCAGGCTGTGGGTAGCGTTCTGTGAGTGCAAAAGGAAGATGCATTTTGGGAGCAGCACTGAGTTAATTTGCTTCCCTTGGCCTCATTTGGGAAGACTGTTCAGTTAATGGAATGATTATAAAAATGCCAGTCCAATGCAACTTAAATTCTTCTCTGAAAACGATATGTCTGTTTTAGTTATATTTGATTGCAACCAGATTGTGTTTAATTTTATTCTGTGTTTGGTGGTGTGGCAAGAAACCAGAATTCCTGCCCTTATTTAAGCTAATCCTTGTGTTTTATGACCATGAACTTCCAAGAAAATATCTTAGCTGCAAGGAGATCTTCCTCCAAAACAGGAGCCTGAAGAGCAGAACAGGGAAAGGGGAAAGATGGGAAGATTTGTAGTTGCTGTTGGAATTCCTGAAATGGTGTCTGTTGAGACAATATTTTATTCATCACCAAAGATAATGTGAGTCAGTCAACGGCTGCTTCTTGCTTGAAGCTCAAACACATTAATTTGAAGTTTGTATAAAAGCTTACTGAGAAAGAGAGGCTTGCTAATGGAATATAAAATAAGCGAGAAACAGCTACTTCCAGACAGGTTTTTCTGCCTTGGTTGATGGTTAGAGTAAAACAAGGGTGTAATTTAAGTAAGTGTGCAGCTTGAACAGGTATCCATGTGACAGGATAAAATGCTGAAATGAAGCAAGGCAAAGGAGAGCTCTGAGGGATCAAGGCTCCAGTGCAGCAGCTGAAGTAGAACTCAGTGAAAATGCACTATAAATACAATGTTAGACAAGCCTGTTAAGAGCCACTGAATAATTAGCCTCAAGAGTTTTCAGGTGCTGGAAGGAAAGAAAAGCAAAGTTCCCTTTCTTTTAGAAACAATGAACACCCACAAATAGTTTTTACTGACAAATATAACTAAGCACATCTTCAACAATCATGGCTAATAATTTACAGTGAATTTTTGGAATACAAAAGAGGATTATTTTAGGGAAAAAAAATTGTCTTGTGACTTAAGAAATGAATTGAAGCAAAGTAAGGCTTTTTTTTATTCTTGGTCTACAAGTATAGCAGCAAGTATGTGCTACAAATCTGTGTTTTTAAAAAGAAATCTTCATTCTGTCATATTATGACTAAAGCAGGAGTCTGCTTCAATGGTGGAAAGCCATTACATTTATAGATTGAAAGATTATTAGTTACAATCTTGAGAAAAATTGGTGGGGAATGTCTGTTGAATCTTTTATGGGTTTGATAACCTGTGTTAATTTTACAAGTTTCATTACCTTGGAACAGGCAAGTCTGAAAATTCTTAGCATAAATCTCGGTGTGTTGCAGTAGACTGGAACTAGCTGAGCTTGGAAAGTTTGGGTTCTTTGAAAAGGTGCAGGGTATTAACTGACTATTTTTGTAGCTTGAAAAAAATAATTCAGTCAGATTAGAGAGATGTACCTATCTGTAATATTAATTTATGCTTAAAGCAATAAAATGTTAATATTGAGCTGCTGAAATAGTGACAGCTCAGCTGTCAGGGGCAAAAATGTATTCTTGGTATTAAATAAAGGACATACATTTTTGCAAGGCAAGTTAGATGAGTCATCCTTGATTTGGACATAGACACTGAAACAAATGACATTTAGTGTTAGTTTTAGTCCTAGGATACTTCAAAGTGGTTTCACTGATCCGTGGTGGATTATGAGGTTCAGAATTAGTAATGAATGTCTGAGCTGGTCTAGGGCTCAGATGATGAGACGTGGAGGCAAGATTCAGCAAAGAGAAACCTGTAATGATGAATTTTAGGCAGAACTCAGCTTAAACTGACAAGTTCGGGGAATGGAGCTTAAATACTCCTTCCATGCATATCAGGATGCACAATGCTCACTCTGCTCTGTGGGATTAGGAGCAGAACTGATAAACTCTGTCAGGCTCTGGAGCACGTTTGGGACCAACACTTTCTGCTGGGAGAAGAACTGGCTATTCCTGCTTCACCCATCTGCTACTGGTGATGTTCCTCGTGGGCACCACACGTGATCCCTTACCCAGGGAAAGCAGTGTTTTGGTTGTAGCAAGGTTCCTACACAAGGAACACCCAACTATTGATTTTATCCGTGCATGCGGGAGGTGTGTGCATGGAAACTGTGCTCAAAGCTGCTGCAAAGCACGTGGGAATAGATATGTAACACTGAACCTGCAAAGATTGCAAGGTCACAGGGCATATAATTGGAAAAAGCCTTAGAAAAGATATATATATACACATATATATTAATGTGAGAGTCTTCCTTAATAGATTGATAGCACTTGAAGTCACAATACCAGTTTTGAATCAAGAAAAGCTTTTCTAAGCTGCATTCAGGATTTTTAAGGATTGCATTGATTTATGGAAGAAACCCCAAAAGCCTATACATATATATTTTCATTCTAAAGAGAAATAACTTTCATTGCTGTTTTTAAAAGTAAAGACAAGCTTTCTGTATGCTCCTCCTCTAATCTGGGTTGCCAGGACACACAAAAAGAATGAAATTTAGTCAAATCTATGAAGAATGCTTCAAACCTTGGCCAGGCAATTGTTACTGATATCTCGGAGGGCTGGCACCTTCCAGAGTGTAGATAAAACTCTCTGCTCACATGTAAATTTAGCAAGACTATGTCAAGAGTGAGATGACAAGACAAGAAACAGAACTGTCCTGTGGTGGGTGAATCATTCCTCGACCATGAGAACTGACACTTGCAGCAGAAACCAAACCACAGGCAGGGATGTATTTGAGGCACTGGAGATTTCCGATGTTTGTTTCTAAACCCCAAACATCTGGATGCCTCGAGAGAAGCACTTCTGTGAGCACCAGCAGCTGAGAAGCCTGGGATTTGTGTTTAATGGTTGGGTGACTCACCTGAATTTGCGCAAGGTCTGAGCTCAGTTCTTTAACAACTGACATCAGAAAAAGAAGTTATGAGTGCTTAACTTCAGAGTTTATTCCGTATTACACACTGGAGAATTCCCCAGTTTCTCCCGGTGTAGATGCTCTGTTAGGTAATGAGGCATAAAAAATGATCAAAGCTTTCCCTGCAGTTTGAGGAGTCAGAGCATCTTTGTCTCCCTTGCAGAGTCTGAGTGTAAATACACCCTGAACACATGGTGCCCTTTGACTCAGTAAAGGTGACTTCTGTCTCTGCAGAAACCTGTTCTTTGAAAATCTGTGGATAGAGAACAAACATTTGGTCAGAATAATAAAGTACTCATTGAAATTGGCCAGTTGCAGGATCAGGTTGATGTGCACCTGTCTGATGTCTTCTGCCTTCATCTTTCTGGAAGGACTAGAAAGCACATAAAGGCCTTACTACTCTTCCTGAGTGAGGAAATTCCAATATTCCTTGATTTATCCCATCTAGAAGCAACTCATCACAAGCTTTACGTACACATTTTCATTCTTCACTCTCTCCCACTTCCATAGGAATATACAATAAGATTTCTCAGGAATTTGCTATATGAATTCTACAGTCTGAAAAATAAGTTACAAATGCATTTTTATACAATAAATCCCACACTAGGAGTTACCTTAATGAGCCAAATGCATCTTTTCCTGCTCTGGTAAACAGGAATGATCAGAAACAGTGGTGGGTTAATTTGTGGAATTTTATAGTTCATAAGCACTGCCTCATCCTAACAGCATTTGTTTCCTCCTTTAATTGCTTTGCATTTTATGGGTTTAGGATAAAATTTGACAGACTGAATCTCAGCTCTCATGAAAGTTTAAAAAGGATGTTTTATAAAAAGTGTTTATGCTTCCTTAACTTTTGCCCATTTTGTTGTTGTTTGGGCGTTGTTGTCGTTGTTTGGGCTTTTTTTTAGTAAATGAGAGAAGTAACTACTTCTTTAGGGAAGAGCAGTGGAGTGGATCAATGAGACTGATGTTCTCATTGTCTCTATCCCTTTCCCATATCCCTTTCCCCCAAAAATCTTGCTGAAAATGCCTGATCAAATTATATCTGCTGCTCTGTTTCCTGTGTGTGTTTAGAACCGCGGGATAACTGATGAGGCTTCTCACATCAGTGTTTCTTTATCCCTTTTTAGAATTATTGTGTTTTTTATCTGGTGAGTCTGTGAGAGTTTGACATTGGATGACTTTATAAAACATTCAACTAATTGGATTTGTTAAAATAAATAAATCAAACACTAATTGGAATGTGCCCTGCCATTATTTTTGCTTACTGAATTAGATATTATGGCGTGAAGTTCTTTTTATCATATTTGTGCACTTATTTAAACACCCCCCTGGCGCACACTTCTGCAAATTCAATTATATATTCAAAGGAGCCATTCAATTTATGCAAGGCTGGTTTACATTTAATCCAGGGGCAAGTCTCAGTAACTGATGATAGGTCTGCTCAAGATTAATTAGCATCACTCAGATGAGCAGTGGCATTGTTACAAGCCCGCAGTGTAAAACAAGGGATATTTTATCCTTCCTATGTGAGCCATTATTTGCTTCAATATGACCCTTTTCAGGAAGGGGAGAGCTTTCTTGTTTAGATTTTATTTTGAGAAAAGGGTTCAACACCACCTGTGTTATCCAACGCCATCAAAGCCATCTCCATTCCCTCTTTGGCCCCACTGAGCAACTGCATTTTTTTAATTTTTAGCCAAGGAGGAAAAAGGCTCCAAAAATCCCATTTTTTTTCCAAAAATCCTCATTCTTGTTAACAATTTATGAATACCCAGAACCCCATTTTGGTGACTGTGTAAATATTGTCATTTTCTTCAATCTACTCTGTGATATGTAGCTGAAATGATAACATGCAAACCTGGTAACTAATTCATCCAGTGGTCTTTTTTCTTCTCCCTTCAACTTGAGGATTATTTTTTTCAGTGTTAATGAATAGCCCTGTTCTACCTCTAAGCAGCCAGATTTCAGCAAGGGATGATTATCTATGGGGATGGATCTAACCTCTTCCTATCTATATGTTCCATCATGTTTGGGTGTAGCTCATATCTAAGTGTCTGCACGAGTGGGGTGTCTTAGGAAATGTTGAATATTAAGCTTATGGTGACATCAGTGAAAATAACACCTCTGCTTGTAACTATTCCTACTTCAGTGAACTCCTAAAATCTATTAATTTTCTGAACCTGGCTGTCTGTAAGTGAAGCTGCAATGCCACATCTGCCAACTTCTGCAGAATTTAGGGGCCACCACTGATGTCCTTGCTTGGCAGATAAGGACACAAGTCACTGTGGCCAAGTGGCTTTACCAAGGATTGGATATAAGGAAGAATTTTTTTACTGTGAGGGTGGGCAGGCCCTGGCACAGGGTGCCCAGAGCAGCTGTGGCTGCCCCTGGATCCCTGGCAGTGCCCAAGGCCAGGCTGGATGGGGCTTGGAGCAGCCTGGGACAGTGGAAGGTGTCCCTGCCCATGGCAGGGGTGGCACTGGATGGGCTTTCAGATCCCTTCCAACCCAAACCATTCTGTGGCTCTGTGACTGTTAGAGTAACCCCAAAATCTGTGATATCCTGACATACTGTCCTACTTTCACTTTCTGAAGTTTCTTTCCTGATCCACAATACAATGTGCCCTGCAATAGTGTGAAGGGAAGAGCTCTTGGCTTTTTGGCTCACAAGTCACTGTGGCTCTAGCTCCCAGCTGAGCCTTTGTTTCATTTTTGATTCTGCTCTCAGCTGACACACCAGAGCAAGAAGCCGGTGGGCACTGCCCCCCTCCCGGTACCCAGGATTCACAGGCAATCTGCTCATCTGAGCCCTTAAAATCGACTCCAGCTTTTTCTCCTTGTCCTCATTTCCTGCAAATTCACCTCCGCATTCCAATTCTGCTGCCTCTAGTAAATTAATCCTTCTGGCTTATTGCCCTGTCACTCTGTGTTTGGAGGTTTCTCCACTAACCTTTTCTTTCTCTGAAGTGTAGGTGTCTTGCTGCTACTTTTAAGGCTCTCCATGGTTTATCCTTTCCTTTCCTATTCAGCTGTACTACAAGGTTAGCTTTGACTTTCAGGCAAGGCACTTCAAGCCTTCCTCAGCTGTTGTCTTGAATCAGCGGATGCTCCCAATTAATTTCCACAAGTTCTCACTGTGTCCCTTTTTCAGCTCCTCGCACTCCACTTTCCTCAGCGAGGATAAAATCACCTGTTTAGCTGATTATGCCAAGCTATTGACAATTACATTCCCAGTTCAATGAGCACTGCTGCCCCATATTTTGATACTATTGCTTGTTTTGCTCCTGGGACTTTGTAGCAGCTCCCGTGCAATTTTCTCAGTGTACAGGACACCTCGTGCAGCAGCTGGGCTCGAGCAGAGAACATATTTACAATTCCTTCAAAGTAATAGCTCCCAGACAGCCCCATCCCTGTGTGCTGAGCAGAGGGGGGATGGGAGTGGTTTGTGTCTGAAGTTGTGCTCTTAAAGTGGATTTATCAAAATGAGACCGCCCCGTGTGCAGGCTGAGAGCAGAGGGTTTGATTTGGCCTCTCGCTCCTGCTCGCTGGGATAAAGGTGACTTTCAGCTGCACTGCTCACTCCCACACAGTCCAGGATGCCTGGATCTTCCCTTAGATTTTTTAATGAGCCTGTTCAATATTGTAATTTTGAACTTTTTAACCTAAATTAATTTTTTTTTTAAAAAAAGCTAGGGAAACAGTTTAAGTGTAATCCTGCTTGTTTTGACAGCTGGGAAGGCTTCAAAAGTGCAATAAATTAAAGGGAAGGATTATTAAAATATTGTAAGATCATGACAGCTCAGAAATATTTGCAGAAGCTACTGGAACAGGCAAGTTTTCAAGGGTCATAAAATCTACTAACAGATCTATTATTATATAATATGTTATATAAAAAATTTTTAATTTTTTACGGCAAGCTTGATCTCTTTAAACTTTTCTTTAGCAACAGAATATTTTGGGATGTCCAGTACCCCACCCAACAAACCTTTCTGGAATATACTTGACTAGAAATGTCTGGTGAAGTTCTGTAGAACCACTTAGAAAACCAGCTGCAGTTGGAGTGCAGAGAGAATCATTTAACAGAATAAGGGATTGATAAATATCAGTGACATGAAATATGCTTGTAATTTGTAAGGAGTTCCACAGGAACTGCAACAAAGTCTGGGCTTTCTAGGGAGATAGAGAATATGGGTGAAAACTAAAGAAGTCCTTAATGTCTCCAGTGCTGGGTAATATTTGATTGCAAAGGAACCACGTGTCAGTGAGGTATCAGCTATTTATGGTGTGAGTGGGGGCAGTGCAGCCTGTGGGAAGGAGTGAGGAGTCAGGAATATCTCTGTCCATGCAGCTCTGATTGGTGTCAGGAGCCTTTGGCAGCTTGGCTGGCAGAGCAACCCAGTGCTGCCCTGAGGGCTGTGCAGCCCCGGAATGTCAGATGTGCCCAGTTGCCTTTGGAGGACTGGGATCTGCAGAGAAAAACGATCCTTTCCTTGCCTAAGAGAAAACCAAAGCTTTATAGACACAGTCTGGGCACGATTCAAGCCTAAAGTCAGGGACCCAGATCCCCTGATCCAGTGGATCCAGAAGTGAAATACTTTGGCAGGCTAAGGTGGGTGGAGTGAAGAGGAACGTGCACGAGGTCACAAGGGACACCAGTGTAGGACCATCCTAGGGAATAAACTGTCTCGATTTCTCTGCCTGACCCAAGTTTCAAAGATCTGCCCTGCAATACAAAATTTCATTCCCCAGTTCCTGGATTTCCCTCGATTCACAAGCGTTCAGACAGCTGCCAAGTTATTTATGAGAGTTAACTTCTTCCAAGTATTTCAGGAATTGCAGTGAAGATCTTTTAGTCAACAGTCTGGAAGGTGTGAATGCCAGTCGGCATCTGCTGCTTCTCATTCTCTTGTTGTTCAGAAACTGCAGGGCCCTGCTCGAAAGTATTGACTTGAAAGACTTTCAGGAAGCTCCGTGTGATGTTTAAGAGTTGGTTAAATCCAGGTTAAAGATGATCAAAGCTGAAAAGCAAAAAGAAGTGAGGGTTCACTGTAGGAACAGTAATTCTGTGCTTGTTTGCCATTCACATTCCTATTCCTTCTATTTTTTTTTTATTTTTGTCAATATCTTGGAGGTTTATGTAAATATTCCTGCATGGGGGTATCCTGTACAATTGTCCTAGAAAATACCAGGTTGAAATAAAGGGGACTGATCTTAGAAACAGCCATGTGAAGGGAAGAAAACAAGGGCTTCCAGTGGATAAAAAACATGGAAAGTACAAAGATATTTTTTGGACATCGCCTTTGGAGCTGCATGAAAAATAATGTTCAGGAAATTAGTTTTATTTATTTTTATTTCCTGTGTGAGCTTGGGTACAAAATATCTTAGGTAAATAACCTACCACAAAGAAAGAGAATTAATCCAGAAATGTTTTCATTTTTCTTGGTTTTTAGGTGGCTGTTCATTTGATGAGCACTACAGTAATTGTGGTTATAGCGTTGCCTTGGGAACCAATGGATTTACCTGGGAGCAGATCAATACCTGGGAAAAGCCAACAATGGATCCTGCTGTCCCAACTGGTGAGTAAGGAGCCTCATCAACAGTGATGAAATGCAATTCTTGGAGAGAATCAGCTGTTCCTAAATATGTGTGTGCTGGCTCTAGGTACACACAATGGGGGAGCAGGATTTTATTCAGTAATGAAAAGTTAATTTTGTGTTCAAAATAATCTGACAACAGAATTCAGAGATGTGAGATGGCTTTTTGCAACATTTGCCATTGGATATCCTTGCAGAATTGTTTTGCATTTCTTATTCTTATTTTATTTCTCATTTAGCAGAGAGGAAATGTTTTGGATACAAAACTCTAAGCTTTGGCCAGCTTTTGGCATGTTTCTGGGTGAGAGAGTTGTCTGGGGAGGTTCATGTTGGACAGACCAGAAGAAGTAAAGCTTTGAAATGTGTGGAAATACTGGATATTCCAGTTATCATTTAGCTGTCAATTGTTTGCTTTAAATTCCAATTTTGAGAAAGCCAAGAAAGTTCCTAGAGAATTAGTTGTGGTAGCTAATGCTTGATTAGGCTGTGACTTGAGACAGGAGAATTTTCATATGCAAAAAAAACCATTTCCAGCAGAGAGAATTACCAGAGTTTCTAATTTATTAATATGTACTGAGTATAGTGTAGACTTCCATGTGATTGTTGGAATATTCTTAGAAGAACTGAGTGGTGATAATTTCTAAGTTTTGTTTTTCCTTGGAAGTTACCATTATGCTTTATATGGGAATGAATTCTCCAGCCTTAAAGTGCTGTGGAATGTTTTGCTCACATTGAAAAAGAGCTTGATTTAAGAAAACACTTTAAAGTTCACTAAAAATCCTACTTTGTCCATGTTGGTTGCCACCTAAAATAGCAACACAAGTCTCTTTCAGGCACATAGTGGCAAACAGACCTCACCAGCCAGTTAAGACTTTGATTGCACTCCTAAAAAAAGAAATACTTGTTCTGGTTGGTGCATTGCACTGTGAGAGCATGAGCTCTGTGGAAGAAGTGGAATGTAATGTTCAAGACATATTCTTATGCCTGTAATTACTGGGATAAGAGACTTGTAATTGCTGGCTGCCTGGCAAGGACAGGATATGGAGCTGAGACAGCAATAGCTCCCTGCCACAGCCACTGACAGACAGCCCAGAACTCAGCCCGGGGTGCTTGTCAGTAAAAAACCAGCACAGGAGACACCAGCCTGGCTGGGCTTCCTCCAGCACTGAAAGATGTTTAAGTTCTGTGGGTTTGAAATAATTTCATCACTGGAAATGGTTCAGAACAGGAACTTTCAAAGTGTGTCACACCTGGTACCACTTGGTTTGTCTGTGGCATCCCCAAAGGAGTTAATTGTGGAAGCTGCAGATTTTTGGTCCTGTCTGTAAGAGTGGATTTCATGATTTTGGGTGGTGTTGTGTTTTGAATGATGGCAATTTAATCTCTGGGGCTCCTCAGCATTCGGTTCATTGTTGTGTCCTTATTTTGTGTCCTTGGCAAAGACCAGGCTAGAGAGGCATGGCAGATAATTTTGAGTTAACTGATCCCAGAGTGGAGTAGGAATTTACACAGTTTCGATGCAATTGAGAATCTGGAACAAAAAGGGAAGGTTTATTTGGCTTGCACTGGATGAGCTCACAGTGAGAGCATTGTGAACTCTCAATGTTAAGTTAAACCCCTCCTGGCCTCCTAGTGAAGGTGCATTGTCATCTGGAACACCCTGGAACCATGGAGAGATAACAGAAATCACAGAGCTGGGAAAGACCTCCGGGGTTGTTGACTCCAACCATTATCCCATCACTAAACCATGCTGCTACATCTACGTGTTTTATGACCACATGTGCCACACCTCCTGGTTTTATGAACTGTCATTTATAGAAGTCCCTCTTTTGCCTTTTGTCTTCTGGGTTGTGGGAAGTTACTGTGTTAAAGGGTTAACGTTAAGGAAGGTTGTGTTGTGGGAAGTTACTGTGTTAAGTGGTTAAGGATAAGGAAGGTTGTGTTAATTGTTATGGTAATTGTAAGTGGATTGTGTGAAGTGTTAATCAGGCAAATGAGTTACTCTAAAGTACACAAGTTACCAGTTACCCTGTTAAAGGAACACTTAGAAAGGTCTCTAATATGTTTGTAAGTCCTTATCTGTTATTCCCCACCACTGTAACTTGCTTTCCTTCCAAGTTGAGTGGTTCTTTACGTATTACGAACTGTAATTTGAACATCCCTACAAGTTAAGGTCCTTGTCCCGAGTTCCCTTCCCAAGCCCCCCTCAGCAGCCCCGGGGCTGTTTNTTTTTGTTCAGCTTTCCCGAGTTGTGAAGTTTTTTTATCACATGAACTTTCAGGGATGGTGACTCCACCACTTGCCTGGGAAGCTGTTCCAGTGCTTGACAACCCTTTCAATCACGAAATTTTTCCTAATATCCAGTCTAAACAACAATAGACAAACAGCAGCCTGGAATGGCATGATTTAAAAAACCCAAAACAACAACCCCCCAAAAACGACCAACCCCAAACAAACAGTTCTGTATGCACAAAAAACCCCATGTAAACCCCAGAACATCACAATGTAGTTTCTCCAAATACTTGTGGTTTTCCCCTTTCCGTGATATCTGATATTATGAAGAAATATCTAGAGATACTCTAGCAGCTGCAAATTTAATAGAGGTTAGACCTCAAACAAAAAAATGCAGAAAACCTTACTGAAGTAAGAGGCAAAGGTAAAGCAGCCATCAAGGGGGAATGTGCTGATAAATAAGATGTTAAAAGGTTTTAAGGAGTATGAGAGGAAATGAGTCAGTTCCTGATGTGTCTGATTGATGTCACAGGCCTGTTCACAGAGAGCAAAAGGCAAAATCAGTAGGTGGAAGATCATTGACAACAGCAAATGGGTACAGAAGGGCCTGGTGTAACAAACCCCGTGTTTTGAAGAGCTGTCCATGTTATGCTAACCTTGGAGTAAATTACAGTGTTTAGTCAGACTCCCTGAAGCTGGCAGAGGTTTTTGGAGCTATCATTGAGAGTCTGTTGCTGGCTAGAATTGTGGTGTTTGCGTTGGTTACTCTTTGAAAAGCTGTTTGGTGGGAATAAAAGTTGTTTGCTTAAAATTCATATCGTGGCAAAGCCAGGTGGATAAAGTGATGAACAGCAGGTTCCACTCCTACAAGCAGGGACATCTTTAAAGCTGGAGTCCTAGAACATGTGATGGTTGACTTTCCATTCCACTGAATTTCTCCACTGCAGCTGAGGGCAGCAGGGTGTAAATCCACTGAGCTGCAGGGTGCAAGAGGTGGTGACAAAGATGTGTTCATGGAATAAACATCCAGAGGCACGACAGAGCACAGAGAGTGATGGCAGGAGTGCCAGCAGGGCTCTGGGAATGCACCAGTAAAGCAGATTTTCTTTATTGCGACGGTGTTTTAAACATTGCTAGGATAAAATGCCACATTGTGGAAACAGCAAAAACAAAAAGCGAGCAGGAATTAGGTTGGTTCAGTGGTACTGAGTCAGTCTGCAGTGCTGGAAGTGTGGCCAGCCCCCAGCTGCTCAGCCCTTTCCTCTGGAAAATGTTTTGGCTGTCCTAAGTACCAGCAGATCCCTTTGAATCCAACCAAGCCACGGAACTGTGGCCTCCTGAATGTTAATGATGCTGTCCAGCACTTCTTAGAGTCCTTTTCACTGCTGGATCTCAGAGTGCTCTTCAAAGGGTGTCAGTACCGTGAATGAGAGCCCGAGTCCCCAGAGCTGTGTAATTCTCTGCTGACACGCTGCTGCAAAGGTCTCTGCCCAGGGATTTCTTTCCAGTCTTTATTTTTTTAATTAAAATGTCAGGGAAAAAAAAAAAAAAGCAATTAAACCGCTCCATTAGCAATGTAGAAGTTTGTAGGCAATTTGTTTTACTCCGTTGCCGGCAAATAAACTGTTTCCCATGAATTCTATGATTAATTCCTTAGGGCTGGAAATAGTGTTAATTGGGGGATTAAGAACCAGATGTTTGTTGTTCTGAAGAAATGTTTCAAAAACGTGGAACACATGAATTGTAGGTATCCAACCCCCAGACTTCAGTGGGACTGTCGTTCCACCTCCTTGCACAATAGCAGGAGTGATTATGACAAAATATTCTTTAACAGATGGGTGTTTACTTAAGCCTGAATGCCCTCAGTGATGAGTACTCTGCAGCTTTTGGGCTGCTTGTTCCACTCTTTGAATTATAAAGGTTCTCAAACCTTCATTTTCCTTCCTGTGGCTTCAACTCATTATAATTTTTTTCCCCATTTTTTGAATAGGGAGAATAATCATTTGTTGCCCTCTTATAACCTCTCTTATACAGTTGTATGCAGTTAAATCTTTATTCTATAGTGCTAAATATGACCCAGTCCTTTTAACCTTTCTTAATTATCCTGTTTCCTTCCCTGTGCCTTCAGTCATTATTTTCTTACCTTCTTGGGGGTATTTGCCTGAAGTTGTGCTACCGAGCAAGGATTCAGCACTCTGCATGGCAGTGCTGGCAAGACACAAGACCAACCCAAACCAGTCTGGGATTCTGTGAAAGTAGGACTTGAGCTCTTTTGGGGGTCTTTTTGGAGGCAGATGCTTGGTTAGCACAACAAAGTAATGTGTTTAAATCAACCAGGCAAAGGAACTGCTCTTATTTTCCACATCACCACACTGCAGCATTCCAAGGAGCCGGGACCTGGCTGCTCTTGCAGCAGTTGCAAGAATAACATTAATAATGAAAGCATTTAACATTTAAAGTTCAAAGTATTTTACTATCATTTGTTAATTAACTCCAACGGAGACTTAACCAGCGCTGACTAGACTGAAGTAATTACTTTAATTGTATTAAATATGATTCTATCTGAGTGCAAAGGCGTCGTGTCTTGTGCATGTGTGCAGCTGCATTCTTTGCTGTTAGATTTTGATCCCACGTTTACTTCGTGAAGTTTTCCTGTTCCAGCTTAGCAGATAAATAACCCCACAGAGGCTGAAGGTCTGGCCCAATCTGCCTGACTGCTCACGTCCTTTCATCTCGGGAGCACTTGGAGCAAGTGCTACTTTGCTTTCACAGAAATAAATAATTCTTCCCAAACAAATGGAGTTACCTGTGCATATAAACATAGATGTGCATCTCTGCGTGCTCCATATCACTGCTGCTTCTTGCTCAGTTGCTTTCCAACTTAACATTGCTTGTCCAGGAAACAGAAGTGTAGGTATGAAGAATATATGGATTAGCAAAATGTTTGGAATAAATAATAGTATTCAGAATGGCATCACTTGTACTTTACTTAGCAAATGCAAATAGCCTCACTTTGCATCCTTAGTC
>VYXC01000031.1:3030-18148 GCA_013397175.1 Platysteira castanea
CTAAGGCTGCCAGGGTTAGAACAGTGAGCTTTTGCAGTTTAAAGCAAGAATGCATTTTCATAGTTTTAAAATATGCTTTATAAAGGAAGAAATATATTTTAGTAAGTAGAAGCATGCTTTGTGCAAGTAAAAAGTTTTAATTAATAAGTAAAGGACTTTTAAGTTTAGCAATAAGCCTTATAATAGAACCTGTTAAAAACTCAGAATGTAATAACATAGATCTCATGGCCTCTCCCTTTACTCGAATAAAGTAACAAGACTCCTCTGTCTCCTTTTGGACATAAACCTCTGGTGTTTGTGGATTAATTTTCCTGAAACTTCAGAACTCACACCTGAAAAAGAAAGCATCCAGTAGGATCTGGAAATTAAAATCTTCCAGTAGGATCTCATTATGTTTCCAATAAATGCCCTTCCTTCCTGAATATTTTAACATGACTCCTTCTGATGCCTTGATGGGGCTANGGAATTTGAGCTTTCTGTAGATGTTAAATACGGCCATGCTAAAGGAATTTTTTGTGGGGAATGGAATTACAGAAAGCCCCCTGTCTCTGACAGAGAACACACACAGCATTGTGCTTGAAGAGATAGAAATGGATTCATATTTTTATCTGAGGCCTTGGCTAAGGCTGCCAGGGTTAGAACAGTGAGCTTTTGCAGTTTAAAGCAAGAATGCATTTTCATAGTTTTAAAATATGCTTTATAAAGGAAGAAATATATTTTAGTAAGTAGAAGCATGCTTTGTGCAAGTAAAAAGTTTTAATTAATAAGTAAAGGACTTTTAAGTTTAGCAATAAGCCTTATAATAGAACCTGTTAAAAACTCAGAATGTAATAACATAGATCTCATGGCCTCTCCCTTTACTCGAATAAAGTAACAAGACTCCTCTGTCTCCTTTTGGACATAAACCTCTGGTGTTTGTGGATTAATTTTCCTGAAACTTCAGAACTCACACCTGAAAAAGAAAGCATCCAGTAGGATCTGGAAATTAAAATCTTCCAGTAGGATCTCATTATGTTTCCAATAAATGCCCTTCCTTCCTGAATATTTTAACATGACTCCTTCTGATGCCTTGATGGGGCTACCTGAAAACAGGGGCTAGACAAAATTAAGAGGATAAAAGCGGATATTTATTGAAGAGCCTTCAATAAGGTACACTTATGGGCAGACAGAGCCCTAGGGCTATACCCAAAATGGACAATGGGTCATGGGTTTTTCACACTTTTATAAGTTTGGTCCATTTGCATATCAGGGTTAATTCTCCAATTACAATTTCAGGTAATGATGTCATTAGCCTAAATTTGTTCCCCCTTTTAGAGGCTTAGTTTACATATTTCAGGGCCTGGGACAACGAGGTGTCCTTGAGTCTTAGGCCTAGAGAGGATTTGTTATGTCTAACCAGAATGGGAGGACAGTGGCTAACAGGTTATATGGAGTTTTAGAATTACACACTAAAGCAGTACAGGATCTGAAAAATAGAAAAGCCAAAATCCTAAGACATCACTTTTCCATAGGCTGCAGGGCTTGTTACCTACAAGAATTTTCCAACTCTGATGCTTTCTGTTGCCATTTTTCTTTGACACAAGTGGCATTGACAACTGTGCCAAGAAAATAGTTCAGGAAAGAATTGATTTAAAGAGGTTCATATGGGCATAACCTGAGAGGGGAAAATGGAATGAAAGAGTCATGTGAGGGTCTCTGCCAGGTTTTTGGTGGGGAAGAGTGAGATGATGGCCCCCATTTTGAGGTCCATGGCAGCTGGCCCTGGGCTCCGCTTCCCCCAAAACAGGGTCAGCCCAGGCTTTTCTTCCCCTGTGCCGTGCTGCAACAGCATCTCTCAGGTGGAATCCTGAGGAGTTGGAAAGGGGAGCTGACATGGCTTTGGGTCCCATCACAGCATTGAGGTGGCACCTGTGCAGGTCTGCTTTCTGTTTTTCTTTCTTTTTTGGTGTTTTTTGTTTGGTTTGGTGGGGTTTGGGGGGGGTTTTGTTTTGTTTTTGTTTTTTTATTTAATTTGGGGGGTTTGTTGTTGTTGCTTTAAATGAAAACACCAAGCTATTCAATGTTTTGCATTGGAAACAAAAATGTCCTTGTTTGTCTGCTACTGAGCTACTTAATTATTTAAGATATAAGCTCCTCATTATTGAGCTTCTAGTTTTTTCCGATCACATTGCACCATTGAAAGGGTTGTATAATATGCTTTACATAACAATTCTGAAATCCTGAAATCAAGCATATTTCATAGATGCCTTAGGAGGTTTCAGTAACTCTAATAAATAATGCTAATGGCGACCTGGAAAAATATACTCTTCAGGAAATTTTCTAATTCCCAGCTGCTTTTAAAAATAGTGGTAGCACAGATGGTGTGTTTGTTATGTACTTTGAATAAGTTATCACTTATAAAAAACTGTTCATCATCTTTATTTATGATGCTGCCAATAGATTTTATTGCTTTTTGAGCTAAGCCATTTACGTGCTGATTTTATATTTATAGAGAACTCATTAGAATGTGTCATGAAGCCCTATAAAGTCTTTTTAGGTTATGAGTATGCTGATATTTGCAACTGATGATGTGCGAAGCTGCAGAGTTGACATCAAACTCAAACCATCCCCAGTTAATCTTTCCATTGTAGCCATTTACTCAGACTAAGTGAAAAGGGTATTGCAAACATCACTGAAAGAAGACAAAATAGAAAAATATGTGGATGTTGAATGCATACAAATAGAAATGGAAGATTCTTGATTGTCATTTTGTCATCAGCTGTCTGTAAGAAGGATCCTCAAACCACCTGTTTATGTAGATTTTCTTCAAGAGCTGAGTCACCAGTCAGCTATGTCTGCTTAGGATGAATTTGTGTAATTGTTTGCTGTTTACGTCTTCTCATTAATTTGTGATTTGCAACTTTTTTCTGATTAGCCATTCTCTCTGAGACAAAACATTCTTTCTGAATAATTGTCTGGACTCCTGTGGCAGCTGCTGCTGGACAGAACAGCTGATCTTCCTGCAACACAAGACATCTTGTGGATTACATCAGATCAATACTTGCCAGGACTCTTTTCCTGGTGATGCATTTATGAGTGGGAAATTTTATGATTAATAAACCAGCTTTAATATAAGCCTAAGGGCCCTCATTATATCAAGACTGATACATGGTATACATTTAAACATCAATAGAGATAAATACTCTTAGCAACACTGAAATTCCAAGAAATTCTGATAATGAACTTAAATGTGTCCTCAATACATTTTCTTAAGATCTCAATATTTGCAATTTTTGCATTGTAATGGAAAATGCTTGAAGAATAAAGAGAGATTAATTANNNAAAAAAAAAAAAGAAGAAGAAGAACAAAGATGAAAGGAAAAGAACATAGCCTCCAGTCTGGAGTGTAAGGATATCCTAAGGGGCTCCTTAGAAATTATTTGATATCTGTTTCAGATTAGTCAGACCAGGGGCTTGAACTTCAAACCCTGACATTGCAGCAATGATGTGCAGAAAGGGATAACCAGGAAGTAACAGGGTCCTGCAAGCTTGGGAGAGAAAAATTATTCTTTTGATACTCTAGACATTGGTTTTGTGCCCTGTGTGAGCTGTCCTGGGCAGAGGTTGGCTCTGCTCTTTGCTAACTAGCACCACTTGGCTTCTCCCTGACCTTTCCATAGATCCAGGCCACTGCTTTCTCCACAGCGTCCCAGCAAAGAGAGGGTGCTCAAGGCTTGGGGAATGAGCCAGCAGCGCTTTGCTGGGTTAGGTTTTTCCCATCTGCCCAGAAACCTGAGTACACTGCAGGGATATTGCAAGCTGCTCTTCCACATGTTAAATATTCCGTCTTGGATAGTAGAGCTGATGCTTGATGGATTTTGCTGTTACTTTAGTTTGGCAACTAGTTGGATGGTGCTAATATTGTTTGGGCAAGGAGCATCATGGAAAGGAAAGGAGAAGTCCAGTTCACTCATGCATGCAGCCCATCCCTTTCTCCCATGGAAAGCCAGCTGATTTAGGGATGTTCATTTCTCCTGGGAATTGGGCACATTTTACATTCCTACCACTTGCTGGCATGGCATGAATTCCCTTCTTGTGGCACAATAAACTTTGTTATTTTGTCCAAATTCTATTATTTTCTTAAACAAGCTGATGCTAAATTCTACATCTACTTGGTAAATGAGTGTTGTGATGACTCTGTCAGATTACGATGTAAGATGTAACCAAAAGTACGTATTCTATCACCATCTGTTAAAACCAGGTGGGGCAGTATTCTTTATCTCTTCTGTGACACATCCCTGGTAACTCCCTTCGGAGGGATATCTTCTGTTCATGGGCCATCTAACCTCACTGCATGACTGATAAAATTACATCATCCCATTGTGAGATGCTCCACCCAGGGGGAGGAACCAAGCATTCCGACCTGGATATTATCTGAGGTTTGGAACACCACACTCAGCCCTTACCTACTGGATTCCCAGAAGACAAGAGCTACATAACCACCACTGGACCTTCAGAGGAAGACCAGACCCTTCTACAGGATCACCACTTCAACAGAACCACATCTATCACCTCAAGAAGACTGCAGCCACCATTTAATTGGACTGCTACCATCACCCTTCCTGGCAGGGTGTCAGGTCATATCCTGACTCTGGTAGTTTAAGCCAGTGCTTCTGTATTATTGCTTTGTTATAGATACTAGTAAATAACTGTGTCTTGATTTGAAACAAATTTGGAGGAAAACGTCCGAAATGAATGTCCCTCTGTCAGAAGGCAGATTTCAGCAGCCCCTCCCCCATCAGGTTTGGAAAGAAATTCCTCGGAGGGAAGTGAAAAAAACCTATTAATTTAACAAGCAAAGTGCACACAGGCATGGAAAAAAGAATGAATAATGTTAAATAATGAAACTTCTCACTGTGGAGAAGAACCAGGAAGATTCAGAGTTCTTTGTAGGGATGGCTCTACCCTCTCCACAGCTGGGGTTCGGCATGGGCCCCTCCAGGCCATGGTGTAAGGCTTCCTGGTGATGTTCTGGTGTTGCTGAACAGTCCAGAAGAGAAGAAGAAGAAGCCAAAGTCCCAGGAAACTCCTTGCTCCAGCTACAAAGAAGAAGTTAGCTAAAAAAGCAAGAGAATGCAACCCTCTTCCATGCTGCAGAGAGCCGAGACCTGAGAAAAAGCAGGAAGGTGCTTTTCTTGGCTCTGAAGCTGCAGGAACTCAGGGGAGTGTGTCCTTAAGCACAAACTGCTCTGAAAAGATTGCCTGGTTTCTCTCCTCCCTCTCCTGAGAAACAGCTTAAAGACACAGGAAGGCAGAGGATTCATGCCTGGCAGACAATAGGGAATATAGTATCATACAGTCATCCCAGGACAAACTGTTATTTCTATCTCTCATATCTTTGCCTGAAAGCCCCTTAATTTCAAAATTATAGTAATTCAGAGGGGGGTTACATTTTCCATTTCAAGGGAGGCTCCTGCCTTCCTTAGCAGACACCTATGTTTCAAACCAAGACAGACTCTCATTTAACATTTGTTGTCCCTTTGTGTATTTCCCACATGGTAGAAAATATATTTGGGTTATATAATTTACAAGGAAAGTATTTTTAATTTACTTTATAACCAATTCTTCGTCAGGTATTGTCTGAGCCAGATGCTAAATTCTTGTTTTATATCTATGTTGACTTAATCTTTGCTTCATGGAAGAAATGACTGTTCACAGTGATAGACAATCACTGTGACATGCCCCTGTGCATGAGAATAAAAACTGCTTTCTCTTTCTTTGAGTCACATATTTTGCTTGGGCTATTTATTCTGAATTTCCTCACTTCCTGCTTTGTATTTCTTGGCTGTCCAAGTGTTCTTCTCTGACTTCTTTGTCTTCCCTGCGCACAGATGAATGTGTTCCCTTCCTTCATGTGTCTTGCTCCGGAGGAGTTGCCTTTATTGCACTCACTCTCATATTTCAATTTTTATTTCCCTAACTAAACCCTTAAGTGACTTTCCTGGGGGAACATTGAAGTAAAGGAAGGTTGAAGTTTATGTTCATCTGAATGTTGTTATTGATTCGATTTAAGTTAATTACTCTTATCTGCTCTGTTCACATTCTTGCATGTTCAAAAGGCTTTTGATAGTTATACAGTGGTGTCTACTGCTTTTTCAAAAAATATTTATTTCAGTTTTTAGGACTAATATCTAATTTTAAATGAATGTATTCTGAAAACCATGACTTTGCTGACATCTCATTTCCTCTGCATGGAGACTTGCTGCCCCAAATGACTCATCAGCCTGCTGGCTCTATTTCTATCTACTCTCTTTGGGTAAAAGTTCCAAGCTGAGTTTGGAGCCCAGTTTCCTGTTCATTTTCATTTGGGCCAGTGAGGGGGGAGTGTGGAAAACTTTTGAAATGTAGACATTTCTCAAGCCCTCGATCTGTAGCTAGCCGGATTTTTGTCAATTTTTATTTTTCAAAGTCACTCTTTCAAAATTTCTTGCGGTTGGTGAGTGCAAGGGTTTGAAAAACAAAGCTGCCACACAGGTTTGTGCACTGTCACACTTGAGAGGAGCTGGGGTTGAGGGCTTCTCTGGCTTCTTCTACTCCTCCCTCCTCTTTTGTTTCTTATTTCCCAGTGAAAATTTGGACTCCTGTTTGGCCAATTCCCTGGACTATGGAAGTTTCAATCCTTTGAAATCAATTTTCTGAGTCCTTTAGATGGAGGCTCTTACCTACTCCTACTCTGCCTTCCAGACCTGATTTCCCACACCCTTCAGCCCTAAAGAAAATGCTCTAGGACAAATATTACCAATTTATTTATTATAACATTTCTTGGAACTGCTCTTGCCAGCAGTAGCTCCTCGTGGATTTCATGGAGAGAAGCAGCATATGCATCCCTAGATGAGGCAATGAGATGGCACTAGCGGCCTTCACCCTCCTGTCTCTGAGGTGCGTCCTTGCCCTCTTCATCTTTGTTCCTTCTCTCTCCCCTTGCCTGATTTGTCTTTTTAGACAATAAACTTCTTCTTATGTGTGCCTAAGGTTCTTCCATGCCTCAGGTTTACAGTGCCTACATCAATTATAATCATAGATGGAGCCCCGAGGTATAGTTGTAGCACAAATCTTTGAGCAGAGTAATCTGGTTCCAGCTGATTTGAATGTCTCTTGCTTCTCAAGTACAGGACAATCTCCAGAAAGAACCAGGCAAGCACTGCATATAATGCCCCCAATTTCTTTTCTTCTCCCCTTTTCCCCCCTCTCCCCTCTTCCCCTCTCTCCCCTCCCCAAAAATAAAAGAACCCCTTTGGGACCCTTATGAGGCAGAATGTTCTGTTTACCCCTTCCATTTCACTGTTTATTCAATTACATACTCTAGCCAGATGAGGTCTGAGGAGGCTATCTTCAAAAACTCATTTCCTAAATTCCTGTTATAGTCAACAGCAGATCAGAGCTAGACTTTAGTTGCTTTAAATTTCCCCAGAGACTATCTTCTGATGAGGAAGCCAGGAGAGTTTGCCTCCCTAGATGTCCTAGGTTACAGTGTAAGATGTAACCAAAACTATGTATTCTAATATCATCTATGTAAGCTGTTAAGATAGAGGGGCAGTGTTCTTTTATCTTCCCCATGAGTCAGACCTGATAACACCCTCCGGAGGGCTATCTCTGCTAATGGGCCATCAAGGTCTCCCAGCATAACTCACAGAATTACATCATCCCATTGTGAGATGCCCCGCCCAGGGGGAGGAACCAAACATTCCTACCTGTATATAATCTGAGGCTTGAAACACCATGGGCAGCATTACCTACTGGATTCTCGGAGGACAAGAGCTTGATAAGTACCACTGGACCTCGAGAAAAAGACCAGACCTTTCTACAGGATCACCACTTCGGCAAAACCACATCCATCACTCCAACAAGACTGTAGCCACCATTTAATTGGACTGCTACCACCACCCTGGCCAACAGGGTGTCAGGTCGTATTCTGACTCTGTCAGTTGAAACCAATGTTTCTGTACTATTGCCTTTATTTGAATTTTCCTATTAAATTGTAGTTCTGACTTGGAATCTCATGCTGGTTTGCTTTCAAACTAATACGCTAGACTAGAAGCAGTTTTGAGGAATAACATCTTAAGATAAAAGACCTGTGTTTTCCTCAAAGTCTGTGAAGATATTTTGTTGTTGCTTTTGTTAATGAGCAATCCCTAATCTGGAAAAATTATTGAAGAAACAAGTTAAAAGTAGAAATTAGTGGTCAAGTCTTTTGGTTTACACATGTGCCCTTTCTTTCCTGAAAAAAAATGAAAGAAGATAAATTTAGGTTAGCTATTAGAAAGAAATTATTTCCTGTATCAGGATTAAGGGCCTGGCAGAGGTTGCCCAGAGAAGCTGTAGCTGCCTGATCCCTGGAAATGTTCAATGCCAGGTTGAATGGGGCTCTGAGCAACCTGGTCTAGTGGGAGGTATCCCTGTCCATGGCAGTGGGTTGGAATGAGATGGTCCTTAAAGTCATTCAGTGATTCTATGATTCTTTAGGAGACATTTGTCATATGCTGCACAAGTTGAATAAACTCATCTCTGCTACACATTGAAAATCCCTTGCTAATGGCCTGGAATACAAGGCACAGGTGTCTAGGGCTGGTGACAGCAGGATTCCTTGGCAGAGCTTACCCTGGCTGACATTCCTGCTCTGGTGAAAGTGGAATTTATAAAACTGTCCCATCTTTGGGTCTCGTTGGGGTTTTAGGAGTTTTTCTGTGTGTTCTTTTCTTTTCCTCTTAAAGAATTTCCCCCCATGCTAAGGGATAATTGCTGGGTGCTTAAGAGAGACAAAAAGACCTGACCACAAGGGGAGGGGTCAAGCTGTCCTCTTTTACTTGTGTTTTTGCTTAGGTGGAAGTGGAGATGCAGCGAGATTTGAACTGAGAAGAGGGGGTTACGTACAGTGCCTTGGTCTCTTTGTTCTCCCAGCATTCGGAAGGGACGGAGAGGCTGCAATTGCTGTAGGGAGAATTCATCATCGCTGTTGGGTCCTGCCTTCTGCTGCCTTCCTTCTAGTGTGAGTGGAACTTGCACTGGGGCCCTATTTAACACCCTAACTCACTAAAGGAGGTGTAAGAGTCGGTCCGAAGATTGCTCATTTTTGCCTCACGATTCCTCGACAAGAAGAATAGACTAAAATCCTAAAACTCCATAAAGCTCTGTATAGGGGGGTTCGGGCCACGTTCACCCAGCTGACTGCGACAGGAATGCTGGCTGTTTGCGCAGATACGTTGGTGGCCTGCCAGAGCGTTGTCTGCTTGTATGCCGGTCGTAACGGACTCCTGGAGCTACAGCACACTGCTTCTGCTTGTCATAGCGGGCAGAACTGCAGAACCGTAAGGAAAGGTCTGTACTATGCCTCTCACAGACGCAGGCCTCGAACAATGCTTTTGGAGTTTCCATACCTCCTGGCCAGAGAGCCCCCGCGCTTTGAAAAGACTATAAAGTGACTCTGATAATCCCCCATTCTTTGAGATCTCCCCATCGACGGCGGAAGACCTATTGGCTGGACCACCGGGGTCTCGTCTCGATTGGTAGCTATAATATCCCATTTTCTCTCTCTTCTTCTCTCTATATCTATTTCTTTTTCCCTTTTCTATCGCATAATTGAATTATTGAGCACCTAATAAAAGTGCATTGCTGAAAATCCCCACTGTTGTCTTTTGCACTTCCAAGATCGGGTAAAGAACCTATCACGATTCACATTTTCAGATCATGACAGGAGGGTGCCTTTTCACCATCTGCTCAGGTACTCGGGCCCCAGGACCCCAAACCCGCCTTTCCCTGCTCTGCTGGGAGGCAGCTGCCCTGCCTCTGCCATTCCTTTGCTGCTGCTTTGAGGGTTTGCTACACTGTAGGGCCACATCCCTGCCCACGGAGACGTCCCGGAATTTCCTGCTGCAGCTTTGGAATTCGATACATCTTGTCTACCACCCAAGATTTTGTTTTCATCCCTGCTGTTCCAGCTTACTGTTTCCCAGAAGATCCTGCTGAAGCACCAGGATTGGCTGGACAGGAAATTTGTGAAACCTTTCTCCCATCCCTTCCCGGTTCAGGCACATCTGCCATTACTGCGTTCTCCCAGAGCTCGCTCTGGAGCGCCCCCTGCAGCTGCGGGGGAACCATCGCACCCGCCCCGCTCGCCGGGAGCCGCCAGAGCCCCTGCCGGCTGTGACCGGAACTGCACCGAGGGGAAAGGGCCTGACAGCCAAGAAGGTGTCACTGGGGGCTGGTTCTGTTTGTTCTTACTGCCACAGTTATTGGTGGGGGTTTTTTTTGTTTGTTTGCCTTGTTATATATATTAGTAAAGAACTGTTATTCCTATTCCTCATATCTTTAACTGAAAACCCTTTAATTTCAAAATTATAATAATTTGGAAGGAAGGGGGTTACATTTTCTATTCCAAGGGAGGCTCCTGCCTTCCTTAGTAGACACCTGTCTTTCAAACCAAGACACTCATGTAAGACACACATGGCAGGGTGATGTGATTCCCCCAAGGAGGCTGCGGGGAGGCAGATGGCGGCAGTGGTGCTTTTCAACCACAGTGTCACCAGCAATGCTGTAGCACTGGGCTCAGTCTGTCTTTCCTTATTATCTGGGACAAATGACAATGGATTCACCTTTCCATATAAGGCCTGTGTTTTAAAACTGCAGAAGTTTATCAGACTCTGCTTCCAGAACTTCACTGTCAGCTCAATCATCTTATTCACTGTTCCCTTCTCCATGTTGTTTTACTTTTCCAAAAAGCTTGACTCTTCCTCCTGAGACATATTTTTGGGAAGAGTCATTTGGAGTATGAACAGTGACACATGCTCACTGAATGCCTCAGTTTGTCAGTTCTGCCAGTTCCCTGTGCAGGAAGCCCTCTTCCTGTATATGTGTTCACCTATACAAAACCAAAAATGAACCTCCCTGCATATTTCATGTTTTCCTGTTTTCTTCCTCCAGAGGAGATCCTGCTTCTGGAAATCTGCTGTGGGAGTGGTCTCCGGCATGCAAACAATCACCGGTATGACTCCTGCTTTCAAAATAATCTTAAAATTCTAGGGGGAAGGTCTTTGCGTATCACTTTCTAGATTTCTTCATTCTCTCTTAGCCTGGAGGGAAAGATGGGCTGCCAGCATCACTAAGAGCATTTTGAACGATTTCAAACCCAGTAGCACTTTGGTTTTGAATAATTTTGCACTCATTTACTTCATTATTTCCAAAGAGTTTACTGCAGAGTTTACTGACACAAGAATTCAGGAGAGCTGGGGGCTTCCCAAGGATGTTGTATAAAAGTTTTATTTCAACTCACAGGACTTTTGTCAGTTGAAGCCAAATATTTTATGTTGTGCTTTCTCCTGGAATATAACGGAAAGTAATGCCATGAGATACCATTTAATCACACCAGCAAAACATCCCTGGCAGTTCTCTGGAAATGCATGAGTCCCAAGAAAGAATGATTCAGATAGTTCCTAAATGGATCCTTGCAGACAGCTGGGATATTTTATAGGAGGCAAGGACAAAGAGATCTCAAATACAGACAGTACTCACAGCTGGAATCTTGCTCTGTGACCATATTCTCCTGTACAGGACAGTGCCAAACTGCTCTAAATGCACATTACTTTAACTATCCTTAGCGTCCCAGTCTCTATTTTGAATTGAAGAATTCAGAAAATTGTACGTAAGTTTGCTAGAAAGGAGAGTATTTGTACTTCTCCCTTTCATCTTGTGCTGGAACAGCCTCAGAGGCTTTGGGATAAATTCTTGCACCCGCTAACATGTTAATAATGGCCAGGAGTCAAGGAGGATAAATTTGGTTTCAAGCAGAACCCCAATTTAGAGACACATTACTGCATGCTACTGTGACATCATATTCATCCCCTTTGTTTATAGTGGACTTCATTTAACCAGAAGGGAAAATATCCATGATTTATCAGTGGAACAAACCAAGATTCCTTTCTTGCTGTCAGTAAACAACCCACCACTCACATGGTGATTTTCTAGTTTAACTACTCTGTGTTATTGCACATGTCCAGATAGCTCTGTCAATATGTCAATCCCTGTCTCACACACTTTATTTTCTCTAAAGAGCTTTAAGAATTTTGTTTCAACGGACTGGCTTGGCAGGTTCATCTGTGCTGCAAAATCCATGTCCCAGTCCCAGATCTCAGGAAGATATTCTTTTTAAATGCAAACAAAAACCAGAGGTCGGAGAGGGCAAAGAGCTAATGAGTGTGATTTCTCTGATAGTACAAGTCCATCCCCTGAAAAAAAAGCCACTCTGTGTATATTTACATTTGAATTTGAAATATATGCATTTTATGGAGAATATTCTGTCCTACTCTTTTTAAAATGAACATTGACAACAAGCTGGTCCACAAAAGAGAATCTGCTGTTATTTATGTTGCTAATGGCTGTCAACATTAGCAGTAAAACAGAATGGATGCATTCAAAATTAATTATTCAGCAGCACTTGCTGGTGTCCTTAGAAATATGGCAGCATATTTCTGGGAAATGTTTTTTCATTACCCTAAATTTTTTGCTACCCAACCCAACCCATCATTCAGGTGATTACATCATTCAGGGAAAGGAAAAAACATATTTTGTTTTAACAGTTATCTTTTTTTTTTTTTAAATTAGGCTTCCATCCCTGTCTAATGGAGCTCTGCCTCTCCAGAGAGCAGCAAATCCACCACAGAGGATCTTGGTCCCATCTGTGCAGGAACAATTAGAAGCATTTTAACTCTTGGAGTGTGGAGGGATAAAATTCCATTATTCATGAAGTGGTCTCTTGCAGCTGTCTGGTGTTACCTAAACTCCTCTCATAGATTTGTCACTCACTCATTTTCAGTAAGAAGCAGCCATTCCACAGTTCCACGGCTTCCTCCAGTTGTTTCACCTCATAGAATCACAGAATTAGGTTGCAAAAGACCTCCAAGATCATTGAGTCCAATCTTTGACCAATCACCACCTTGTCAACCACACCAGAGTACTGAGTGCCATGTCCAGTCACCTCTTGAACACTTCCAGGGATGGAGATTCCACCACCTCAATGGACAGCGTCTTCTGACCACCCTTTCAGTGAAGAAATTCTTCATGATGCCAACCTGAATCTGGGGGTCAGGGAACCAGGAATGGAAAGACAGTCGGTGTTTGTTAAATAAATTGTGACTTGCTGGTCACTCAGCTCTCCTTCCATCTTTAGATTGGTTAATCTTGGAAAAAGCCTACATAACCCTCACATCCATTTCTATGGGAGCAAGCCAAGATTATCCTCAGCAGGAGGACATGTGTAGGATGTTGTATATTATGTTGTCTGCTTGTTCTACAGATAGAAAAATGAATGACTGCTGCTGCCAGTGTAACAGATTTCTTTATTGCACCTGACTGGAAAAAAAAACCCCAGTATCATGTGGTACCTTTGAGAAAAGTAATAGGAAGAGTATTAGCTCCAGCTTTCAGCTACACATGCACTAATTTCACTTTTTAAGAGAGTTTATCTATCTTTTGAAAGAATCTGGAGGTCATAAAATAAAAAGAGAAAGCATGCAATTAGAGAAAATAAGAAAAAAAATCTAAGGTACAGAGTCTCCTTTATGGCCTTTCTCAAAACAGAAAAATTGTACTTAATCTGAGTTGTTTTCTTAAAGAATTCCAGATAACAAGCAGGAAACAAATGATTTCAGAGAGGGCCTTAACTAGGATCTTCATTGAGCCCCACCCTAAATTGTTTTTCCCACTGAAACTCAGCCAGACAGTGAGACTGGACTGATTTATTCCCATGCAGGCAAATGTCCTAGTGCAATGTTTCCTGAGAAAAGACTGGATGCAGGGACCACTAATTCTCAGGCTGCTGCACTGCTCATAATGATGAAGTGAAACTTCCTCACAAGGAAATGCCATTCATTCCATGGAGATGGAATGCAAATCTTGTCCAGTGACTAAAGGAATGATCTGGAGAAGTTAAAAGGAGGGAAATGATTGTGTAGGTAAGAGGGTTTCTAAAGAAATGAGGTAAGAAAACCCCCATATTGTTAATGTATAGCAAAATATATAAATTGAAAGGAGAAAGAATGACATATACTCAAGTATAAATATTGCAGTGAAACACTTCCTAGTGTTTTCCTGTCCTGTTTTTTTCTGGAGCTGCCAGGTCTGTGGAGATGAAACCTAAGCACACAATGAGTTTGAGCTAATTTGGGTAGGAGGTCTGGAGCACTCATTTCTCTCTCTTAGTTGCATAATAAAATAGGTTTATAAAGGAAAGGTGTGTTAATATAAAGGAAAAATCTTGTTAGTCCAATTCTGCTTGAAATGAGCTGTTCCAAGCATTCTGCAGTGTTTTCCTTTTTCCCCATTCCCTCTCCAGGGCAGTTTCTGAAGCTCCAGATCAGGCATCAAGACTGAAGCACTAGGGGGAATTTGAAGTACCAACACAAGGGACTGACTTTTAGCCCCAGCCACAGTACTGTTTTGTCATACAGAGGGCAAACATTTCCCTGAGATTTCTCATCCTGCTAATTAAGCAGCAGCTGCAGCCCTCTGTGTAATTTCATCTGCCAGTGGTCTGGAGACTTGCAGACTCCCTTGTCATCAAGTTTGCCAGGGTGGGAATTTGCTCCCTGGGATGCTAAGAGTCATAAATATAAATCTAAAACAGACCCATCAGAGCCAGACACACTCACCTGAGCATTCTGGTTAGCATTAATTGTGCATGGGAATAATTTTCCTCAAGGCAAAGAAGTAATTCCTGTACAGGGCTGAAATAGCAGCTGCTGCATAAACACAGATTATGGAATTGCAATTTTATTGATCATAGAGCCATGGAATGGTTTGAGTTGTAAGGGACATTAGAGATCATCTCATTCCAACCTCCCTGCCCTGGTCAGAGGCACCTTCGCCTAGATCAGGTTGCTCAGTTGGTGTTGATGGATTTCCAGATTTAGTTATTTGGAAGTTTTCCTATATAAAATGTATTCCAGGTAATAATTGGAAGCGGTTCTGCTTTGTTTGGTATTTAAGGAACCACCAAATTGAAATACACCCATGTCTTGGTTGAAAAGACAGATGTCTGCCAAGGAAGGCAGGAATCTTCCCATAATGGAAAAGATACGCACCCCCTCCC